>PVKA01024045.1:0-34740 GCA_004027165.1 Ctenomys sociabilis
TTTTAAAATTATTTATTTAAAATGTAAGCTAAATTATTTATTTAGCTGTAAGGGCTGGGGAGACAGTTCAGTAGAATAAGTGCTTTCCTGGCAAACACAGGGTTCTGAGTTCAATCCCTGGTACCACAAAAAGTAAATAAAAATAGCTGTATATATCAGTGCAAGTTTAGACTCATTTAAATATTTAGTGGCGGTACCAAGAGTCTCTGTATTCTTTTTGCCCATTAATCTGCAACACACTTCAGACCTGTGAATGTGTTAGTAGCAGATGAGTTTACCCTGATACGTAGCTATAACCTGGTGTCCATAGGCTGCAGTAGAGCAAGCTGGAAAATCTCAGATGTGGTGATTAATCAAATTATAAAGAAGAATTCTCAAAAAAGTTTAAAATATTTCAAATTAAATGAACATGAAAAGTCAGCTTCCAAATCTGAAGAATTTTGCATACATAATGCTTGGAGAGAGATGTTTATCCCTGAATCATTATGATTGCATTTGATAACATTGTGTTTGATAACATTACTAATGTTAATGTTAGTATGAGTGTACTGGATCCCTCTGTAATCAAAACACCTTTGATTTTTCTTAGATTTGTAAAAATTTTCAATGTTTTGAAAAAGGAAATATAGAAAAAACTGCAGAGAGTTGTACAAGAAGGTGTTCAGGACGTGGAGTAAGTAAGCACACATATCCTTGAATGACATCTTTCTTGGATATTGTTTAACATCACTCATTAAATTATCAGTGTTCTTTGGGTTCCTATTTTTTTTTTTTTTTTTTTTTTTGGTGGAACTGGGGATTGAACTCAGACCCGTCTGCTTGCCAAGAAAGAGCTTATTCTACTGAGCCATCTTCCCGGCCCAGGATTCCTACTATTGAACAACAACTGATGTGTCTTCAACTAGGAGCCGAATTGAATAATTCACCAGGTAGAATCAGTGATAGAAAACACTGAGCTTCATCTGAGTGCTGATAATATAATTATAATATGGTACTTTTCACACTAGTAATTAATTTAATAAATGCATAAACCTACTCAAAAAGGAAGGTAGCTCCTGTATCTTTGGCTACTTCAGGTAAAAATATTGATTTTATTATTATTTTTTAAAGTATATGTCTTAAAGATTTAAGTTCACAGCACAATTAAATACAATATAGATCCCCACCACATACCATTTACACACAGCTCCCCCATTTTATCCTAATATTTCTGGTGTTTCACTTGTTACAACTGATCATGCACACAGACACACTATTATCCCCCAAAGTTCACATTAGAATTCATTCTTTGTGTTACATAATCTGTTTCCATAAAAGCATAATGCATGTGGCCACTGTTGTTTATTTATTTTTTTGGTGGAACCAGGGACAGAACTCAGACCAAAGAAGCACTTATTCCACTGAGCCATCTCCCCAGCCCCTATTATAATATTATACAGCACATTTTTACTACCTTTAAAGTCCTCTATTGTGGCCACAGTCTCAGAAACCCTCCAGAACCACCTAAGCCCAGGACCATCGACTGTGTAGGAAAGCTTCCCTCCTCTTCTGTGTCCCCTGGATACCTTTGGGCCCACCACAGCCCCAGCATGTGGGTGAGAACTTGAACTGCGCTCTCAGTACACCTCCACCCCTCTGGACCCAGCCCAGGCCCTACATGTGAGAACTTCCGATGCACTCTTGGGATCCATCCAGAACCAGCCCAAGCACAGGCCCTGCTAGTGTGTAGGAGAACTTCTGTACTCCCCTGCACCCCCTGAGCCCCTTTGGACCAAGCCCAGGCCCAACTTATGAGTGAGAACATTCACCTCATTCTCCAGACCCCTCAAGACCAAGCCAAGACCTAGCATACAGGCCTGGGGTGAAGCTGCAGGTGAAGTTCTTGCAGAGATGCTAGGTGCCTGAACCATAAAACTAATCCAGGAGTGCAACATCTTGCCAGAGGGGCACAACAGATTCATTTCCCAGGGCTGCAGCAGGAAGAAGCTGAGCACAGCATCCAGATCCAAGGCAGACACAAATGGATGAATTCAAACTTTGTGGATCCGGACATGAACTACAGTCGATGCTAAAGTTATAATGTACTAATGTTCTACACCAAAGGTCAGAGGACAGCTCTATAAAAAATGACAAAGACAGGGAGATGACTCAGTAGAATAAGTGCTTGCCTGGTAAGTGCAAGGGCCCAAGTTCAACCCCTGGATGGTTCCACCAGGAAAAAAAAAAGCAACATGACAAAGAGATGGAGCAAAATGCAATCTCAGACCACTAGCCTACCCAGAACAAGTGCAGAAGACACTAGCACAGAAGAAATTGGGAATCATACAGGTGAAATATCAGAATTAATAGCCAGAAGTAAAGAAAAAACTGCAGAAAGGTATAGAGAAACTTAGATCCGAAATAAACTCTGAAATAAAAAAAGAAATTGCTGAATTAATAACATCTGAAGTAAAGAATCAAATGCAGAAACATATAGAGGAAATCAGATCAGAAATATTCTCCATGGTAAAAGAATTCATAACTGCTTCTTAAGAAGACATTGATAATAAAAATAGAGATTAGAAAAACGATGAATGAGCAATATAGGAAAGAAATAGACTGCATGAAGCAGAGATATAGAGGAACTTACAATCTTAATCATAAGCTTCCAAAACCATTTGAGTGAAAGTGAAGATAGAGTTTCAGATCTTGAAGATGCTGAGGCAGCTAGTAAAAGGTAAGGAAAGATCTCTTCACAACAACTAGGATGCAGGAAAAAAATAATTCATCACCTACAAGATGATGCAAAGATGAACAATGTGAGACTAATGGGCATCAATGAGAAAAAGGGAGTCAATATAAATGGTGCAAAAAGAATACGGAAAGAAGAAATAGCAGAAAACTTCCCAAATATGGGGAAACAAGCTGACATTCAGGCAAGTGAAGCCTACACAACTCCAAATAACATCAAACCATTAAAAACACACCAAGACATATAATAGTCAAGATCCCAGAAATCCAGCACAGGAACAATATTTAAAGGAAAACGCACATCTGAATAATGGCCAGATTTTCTTCACAAACAATGAAGTGAAGAAGAGAATAGAGCAGAGTACTTCAAATCCTCTATGAAAACAAATTCTAACCAAGACTACTATTTTTCAAGTTGGATGGAGAAGGGAAATACTTCCATGACAAAAAGCAAATAAAGAATTCCATGATGACAAAGCCAAACCTACACAGAATGAGAATGGAAGGAACCAGTAAATAGAGCAAACAATTAAACACAAAAGAAAAAGGAGTAAACAGCAGCAGGTAAAAAACATGTCAATCATAAGTCAATATATTTGAGTTTTAACCATCAATGTAAACAGACTCTATTCAACAATGAAATGAAATAGACTGGCACAGTGGATTAGGAAACAAAATCCAAAAATATGCTGTAAACAAGAAATACACAACTCATAAAGAAATTCATAGACTGAAGGTCAAAGGATGGGAAACAATACTACATGCCCCAGCACCTCAGAAAAAAAGCAGGAGCAGCAATCCTGTTCACAGTCTGTATCAATATCACACCAAGAATGATTAAATGAAATAAAGGCCACCATATACTGACTAAGGGAAAAATTCAAGAGGACAAAATAACACTCAGAAATATGTATTTACCAAACATGGGTGCACCCAACAATATAAGACAAATCTTAATGGACATAAAAAATCTAATATCCAACACAAAAATCTTAATGGGAGAGCTTAACACTGCGTTATCCCAAAAAGATAGGTTGAACAGACAAAAATTAGCAAAGAAGTAGCAAAACTGAACCAGAGCTTGGAACAAAAGTACTTAGTGAACATGTATAGAGCATTCCACACAACCATAGCTGAATACACATTTTTCTCAGCTGTACATGGGTCATTTTCTAAAATAGACCACATGCTAGTCCATAGGTCATGATTTATTCCATGCATATTATCTGACCACAGTGCAACAAAACTGGAAATAAATGACAAAAGAAACCAGAAACATGCCATAAATACATGGAAATTAAAGAACACCCTACTCAGCAATCAATGGGTCACAGATGAAACTAAACAAGAAATTGAACAACTTCTACAATTCAATGAAAATACAAGCATAAATTATTGGAATTTATGCAATGCAAAGAAAGCACGTCTTAGAGGGAAATTTGTAGCTGTTAACTCACACAATAGGAAAATATGACCAGAACAAATAAACAGCCCAATGTTGTACCTCCAACTTCTAGAAAAGGAAGAGCAAATCAAAATGAAAACCCAAAGACAGGAAGAAATCATAAAGATCAGAGCAGAAATTAATTCAATCAAGAAGAAAATAGTTCAGGAGCTGGGAAGATGACTCAGTAGAATAAACACTTGCATGGCAAGCACAAGGGTCTAAGTTCAATCCCCAGTTCCGAAAAAAAAAAAAAAAAAAAAAGAAAGAAAAAAGAAAAGAAAAGAAAACAGTTCAAATAATTAAATGAATCAAAAATCTGGTTCTTTGAAAGATTAAATAAAATTGATAAGCCCCTATCTAACCTCATCATTAAAAGAAGAAGGAAAAAATTCAAATAAAGGCATAAGAAATGAAAAGGATATTATGAGCACAGACCCAGTGGAAATTCAGAAGATTATCAAGAGCCATTTTGATAATCTTTACTCTCTCAGAATAGAAGACCCAGAACAATTGGACAGATTCCTAGAAATTTACAAATTAACAAAACTGAATCAAGAACATATAACAACTCTTAATAATCTAAAAACATCCAATGCAATACAAAATGTAATAAAAAGCCAACCAACCAAGTAAATTTGAGACTCTGATGGATTCCCTGAATTTTACAAGACATTTACACAAGATATAATTCCTATACTCATCAAACTCTTCAGTGAAACTGAAAAAAAGCAATCCTTCCAAAATCATTCTGGGAGACAATATTATACTCATACCCAAACCAGGGAAACACACAACTAAAAAAAAAAAAAAAAACAACTATAGGCCAATATCCCTCGTGAACATCCATATAAAAACCCTCAATAAAATCCTAGCAAATTGACTACAGCAAATCATCGAGAAGATTGTACACCATGACCAGGTAGGATTCACCTCAGGGATGCAAGGATGGATCAATATATGCAACTCTATAAATGTAATACACTATATCAATAGAGCCAAACCCAGAACACACATGATCATCCCAATTATGCAGAAAAGGCTTTTGACAAAGTCCAACACTCATTCACGTTCAAAGTCCTACAGAAAATTGGAATAGGAGGCCTCTACTACAACCTGATAAACATCAATGACAACCCAACGGCTAATAGAATTCTAAATGGGGAAAAACTGAGATATTTTACTCTCAGATCTGGTACAAGTGAAGGATGTCCTCTATGACCACTCCTATTCAATATAGTTCTGGAATCATCACCTAGAGCCATTAGACAAGAAAGAGAAATAAAAGGAATAAGAATAGGTAAAGAAGAAGTTAAACTATCACTATTTGCAGGTGACATTATACTTTACTTTGAAGACTCAAAAACCTCCACCAAGAAGCTACTAGAATTGATGCACAAGTTCAGTAGCATAGCAGGATACAAAGTTGGTACCCAAAAGTCAATAGCGTTCCTCTAAACAAATAACAAGCACACTGAGAGTGAAATTAGACAAACAGTACATTTTACAATAGCACAGCAGAAAATGAAATGCCTTGGAATTAGTCTAACTAAAGAAGCCAAAGATCTTTTCAAGGAAAATTATGGTACTCTGAAAAAAGAGATTGTAAGGATTTCAGAATATGGAAAGATATTTCTTGCTCCTGGATAGGAAGAACCAACATCGTGAAGGTGGCCATACTCTCAAAATTGCTGTACAGATTTAATGCAACTCACATCAGACTACCACCAAAATGACTTACAAACTCTACAAGTTGTTTCTAAAATTTATTTGGAACCAGAAAAGACCTAGAATAATAAAGTCAATGCTGGGCAACAAAGACAAGGCATGAGGCATTACAATTCCTGACTTGAAATTGTACCACAAAGCTACTGTGATAAAATCAGCATGGTACTGGAAAAAAAAAATAGACCTGAGACTCAATGGAATAGATTACAAGCTGCAGAAGCCTCTATGAACACTCTCAGCTACCTTATCTTTGAAAAAGGAGCCAAAAATGCTCACTGGAACACACAGAGTGTCTTTAACAAATAGCGCTGGAAAAACTGGCTCTCTACATGCTGAAAACTAACACTTGACCCAGATCTATCACCATGCACTTAGCTAAAGTCACAGTGGATTAAAGATCTAAACAATAAGACAGAAACACTACATATCCTTGAAGAGAAAGTAGGAGGAACTCTTGAACACATCGGGGTAGGCAAAGAGTAAATGAACAAAAATCAATTTGCACAGGTAATACTTGAAAGAATTAATAACTAGGAATTTCTCTTCTTGAGAAGTTTTTGGACATCAAAAGAAATTACCAACAAAGTGAAAAGACAGCCCACATATTTGGAAAAAATCTTAACTAATAAGCACTCAGACTAAGATCTGCTCTCTTGAATTTGTAAAGAACTAAAAAACATTAGTGACCTTAAATTTAAAGACCCAATCCAGAAATGGGCATCTGAGATGAAACACACTTCACAGAAGACAAAATTAAAAAAGTGAATAAATATATGAAAAAAAGTTCCACATCACTAGCCATCCCATATATGAAATGCAAATTAAATGACACTGAGATACCATCGAACCCCAGAAAGAATGGCTATCATAGAGAAATCAACAGACAACAAATGTTGGAGAGGCTATGAGTATAAAGAAACCCTTCTCCACTGCTGGTGGGAATATAGACTGGTGCAACCATTATGGAAATCAGTGTGAAGACTCCTTTAAAAAACTAGTACTGTAAATCCCATCTAAACTAGCTATACTGCTAGTTGGAATTTCCCCAGATGAACTGAAAATGTCATATCATAGTGATATATGTGTACCTGTGATTGTTGCAGCACAATTTGTGACAAAAAAATCTTAAAAACAGCCAAGATGCCCACTATCTAAGGAATGGATGAGAAATATGTAGTATTTTGTACAATGGAGTATTTCTTAGCTAGGAAGAACGGTAATCTCAAAGCCTTCATATTCAAGTGGATGCCAGTTGAAGATAACTAATAAGTGAAATTAACCAGACCCACATGTGTAAATATCATATTCTATCCCTCATGTAAGAACTCAAAAGAAGAAATAAAAAGAGAAAGTTATAACATAATTAAAATGAAAGCTAGAATTTAAGAATTAGACAATGAAGAGAGAACAGGAGAAAAGCTCGGAAACATGACAGGGGCAAAGCCATACATTTGTGTGTACAAGATAGTTAAGGCAATGAACCTGAGTATCTACAGCAGGTTGTTGAAACTAGCAGTTAAGTAGTAAGATTCTCACCTTGACTAACTGTATACATTGATACTTGTGAACTAAGAAACTGCACTTAAGAGAGTAATGTGTAATGCTAGGATCATGCTTAGAATGTCTGTCATTCTGGTCTTCTAATTAAATACTGCTTGTCATGTCATAACATTTACTGTTATACTGTCTCTCATGTAAATTTTTGTTTAGAACAAAGAGGGGTTAATAATTGAAAACAAGAGACAAGAAAAAAGTGTCATTGGAATGTTCTGCTATAATGCTGTATATGGTTAGATTTCTAAATTTCTGTGTGAAACTATGTAATCATTTATTCCTATTTTTAAATATATTTTTTATTTTTTCTAATTATTTTTCTTCATTTTCTGTATGTACTTAAAGTTTAATATAAATTCTTGTTGGAAAATACCTATTCCATGTTATGTCTAAGATGTTTGATATGCAGACAGATAAGCTCAACTGGCTGTGTTGTAGCTAATAATAAGCTTCTCTTCTGGAAGGTTAACAACTTAAGTTTTCAGAACAAAAATTAGAGAATAAAAGGGGCTTCAATGACTGGCAACAATTTGGCCCTAGCCTTTTAAGATCAGTGAAGATTCAGGACATAGGAGAACATGTATTGTAACAGCATGTAACTCAATTATGTCCCGAATTTTCTGATCTAGGAGATTATGGAGCCACAGAGGAAAGGGACTGATGATGTAGAGTGTGCCTAAGGAGAGTAATGTAGAGAGAAAACATTCTCTCAGGCTTTCACAGAGAACAAATTGGTCAACTATGGCCATGACTCATCCACATGGCTGACACTGACAAAGGACCTACAAACTGCGGTACAGGGTTTCAGGGTAAATCCTAAGGGGATTTGACTGCACTTGCCAGATACAAAAGTTACATTTGTCATTATATATATCTTGCTTTATCTTGGTCTTAAATATCAAACAGAAAAGTATAAAAATGAAGTATAAAAAGTAAAGCCATATTAATACGCTGATCTGTAGAAGGTTCAAGTCAACAACCGCTGACATTGCCAGTCCTATGGATAACCCACTACTATTATGGAATACTGGACTATACTGGGATATTTTGCTGAACTCTTGCACCAACAATATTTAAATGACCATGGAATACCCTTAACTGACAAAACTAAACAAAAATGGGATGTAAACAAAGGACTATTTTGTATCTGTATATTCAAAATAGTTAGCACAGATACACAGTTACTTTCTCTTAACTCAGTGAATACAAGGAGTTGTTCTAATAGTGCTTTTGGACAGGATATCATGTCTGCATCTTATACTATGACTAACCAGTACAAAGATAACAATATACAATGTGTTAATTATTTAAACTATCCTACTAATCGGTTTTTGAAACTGTCTCTTTGCTATTTGTTTCTCCGTAAAATTATTTGAAAAATTCCTCTGTGTTCTGTCTGTTCAACATTAATTTTCTGCTAATGCCAGATAAGCCCCAATCCTTTTAATTTTTTCATAGGGTTTCTTCATTCAGAATGTCAACTTGTAGGATAAAAAATCATGTAGCTTTTTCATAATGACTTCTCTCATTTAATGATATGCATATAAGCTTTGTCCAGGTTTTGTATGCTCAGTAGCTCTTTTCTTCATAGATATTTTCTTTGAGATAGACTTTTGATTCACATGAAAACTGAGAGTATGGTATAGGTATTGCCCATGTATTTCCAGTGATGTTCTGTTGGAGGGTATTACCTGCAACCAGGTTTTAAAAATTTAAGGTAAAGATAGCAAGATTTAATTGTGCATGTAGAGGTAACCATGTTCTTAATACTCTACTTGTTTTTCATTACTTGCAACACCAGCCACAGTTGTGTTCTGCCCTGGCCTTGCCAAGGCCAAACCTTGTCTGACTGCCTACAATATTTTTAAATAGCTTAGCTACCTATAATATTTCTTCCTTTGAAAATGTATCCCTAACTGCACTTAAAGGATGCCCATTATTTGCATCTAACTGTTTTGCATAGAGGAGGGTCTCTGTAGAGACAACCAAAATCAGGAGCCTTCTCCAGAGAGCTAATCTAATGGGCCTTAGATAGACATTGAGCTGTGGTTTAGCAGTTATAAACTCTCCCTTTGAGAGTTTGATTTGTTCCCAGGAAAATTGTCTATGACACTTGACTTTGGTTTCATCTGCATGATTACTTGGAGTTTGGCAGCCTTTTCCCCTTTCCATTTGGGTGTCCCCAAATTGGACCAACAGAGTCATTCTTAGGGTCTTGTATCCTCTTCTTTCCATTCAAGTAAATTTTCCCTCTCAGGTTTATTAGAATGTCCTTTTCAGATGCTAAATATCATGGACCTGCCCAAGATCCTGAACTTCCCATATGAAGGGTATGGTGAAAGAATTAAATTAGAAACAGAGACAAATTTAATAACATATGTAGTGGGGTTGGGAGGTCAATGCCAAAGGACAGACAGAGACCTCTGAAAATATTTTAAAAGATCAAATAAGTTTTCAAAATGTTCTTAGGTATGTAACAACAGACATCAATGTCATTGCAATCCTGGTACCCGGCCTCCACATTGCACACTGTCACGGTCTTTGAAATCTCCAAGGAATATGAATAGAGGCAAGTATCTATATCTTTGGATTCTATTTAGTAAAATCCTTAATTTGGTTATCTTCTTTAAAATAAAATTATATTTTTATACTTCAATATATCAATTATATTTGTTATTAAAAGATAATTTCTTTCAAAGAATGTGATTTAAATATTCTTAATATTTCACATTTTTCTAATAATATACATAGTTTTGTTGTTGTTGTTTTGTCTTCTTGAAACAGAGTCTCACTATGCAGTTCAGGCTGGTCTTGAGCTCAATTTGTAGCCCAGGCTTGTCTCAAACTCACAGTGCTTTTCTTGCTTCAGCCTTCTGAGTGCTGAAATTAACGGTGTGTATCACCACACTTCAATAATATCACTATTGAAGCCAAACAGACTTTAAAATTTTATTTGCTAATATCATTGACTTTCTCCTTCAGAATATTTTTCAATCTGCTCCTCCATTTTTATAATTAAATCTGACATTTCAGTTCTAAACAAACATTTATGCTATATCTAGTACTCTGATTTTTCTGCTATAGCCAAGATTTTATTAGAGACAAGAGTTGAGTCAGGGGTTTATAAATGAGAACAATCTACAAATTACTTATTGAGAAATGACATAAGAGCATAAAGCTCTATTTTCTCACTGTTGCTTAAATTTTTATTATTCATGCATCCACTAAGTTAGAAAACATCACTGAACTCTTAAAACATTCGGGTTGCTGGTTTGAAGCTGGATAGCAAGCAAAATGGTTGTCCTCACATGTTGTAGAGACAAAGCTTATGTCTGCATACCCAGTGCTGAGAAGGGACAGAATCAAGACTTAATTTTTATATTCTTGAGCTTTTAGTAATGATACAGTAGCACCATATAAAAATATAATCCTAGGATCAAAAACAAACATTCTACAAAGTAAAAATGGCATGCACACAAGAACAGTGAAGTGCTTTAATAATCCAAACCTTTGAAAATCTTCTACCCAATGTAAATTTGGATGACCATGTGATTATACCATTCCACAATGTATAATAGCGAACTTTGGTGCTCAGTTACAGCTTTATAATGAGATTTCACTGTATTTGATGCATCATGTGGAGTACTCTGGAGCTTTCCGGAGTTAAAAAGAAATATCTTAGACAAAATCTTATGCTTTCTTTATTCTTTGAGTTAAGAGATGTTGCAAATGGAAAGTAATTTTTTAATGTATGCCTTGTTTTTAGGTTTGATCCTGGGAAGTGCTTCAAAGAAGGCTAACCATAATTGGATTCTGAGTTTCTACATTGGTTTATCTATTCTTATCATAGCAACTATGACAGCTGTGGCATGGAACAGATTGAAAAATCTGTTCTCAAAGGAAAGGGAATCCCTCAGTAGTGAGTAAGTTGAGTTTGTATTTCTTTTTTTTCTTTTTCTTTTTCTTTTTCCTTGGGTGGGTGGTGCAGGGTCTCACTATGTATGTTGCACTCACAGTGATCCTTCTGATTTGTGCCTCCCTAGTGCTGGTAATACAGGGGTGCACCACCATGCCTAGATTCTAGTTTGTGTTCTGAAGTTAACTTTTAGTAATACTTAAATCTCTTAATATATAAGAAATTAGCAGCAGTAGCAGAATGGGTTCCATTTTACTAAGATTTTGAGTACCATATCAGTAGCTCACTTAACTTTGTGGCTTGTCTCTGAATATCTTCATCTTAAAGATTCAAACATTTTGGAATATTGTTTAAATGACCTGCCAAAGCTATTGATATGCTGATTGAAAGAAGACAATCTCAAGGTATATCTATTACTTTAAAATACCCTAGTGGTTATTGGAGAGTGAACTGTGTCATCTTCAGGAGCAACAACATTGTTTACTAAAAGTACAGTTATTATGGACCCTAGCTGTGGGAAATATTTTGAACTTTAGTGCCTTGCTACCTAATGCATGAGGTAATTTTTAGAAAATCTCCCTAGATAATATTTTCAGAAAGCAAATTGATTATTTTGCCTATAACATATACTTTTAATTTTTAAATAAAGAATTCAAACAGATGCAGAAAATAAGGTGGCAAGCATTCACTTGCCTAATACTGGAATTAAACAAATACTGATATTTCCATTTTTGCTGTGTACCAGGTAATCCTAGAGAGATGACTGGATTGTAAGCCCCATGTTCTGATGGAAAATAGCTATATTTGCTATTGGTGGAGGGTGGTTAGAGGGTATAAGTCCTGGGGAACAGGTCTTTGGAGGATGTCTATCACCCTGGTGTTCTTTCCCTAATCTGCTTCCCAGTTATGAAGTGAGAGACAAATTGATAATCTGCAATTAACTGTTACAGGGGCTGGGGACTTGACTCAGCAGTGAATGCTTGCCTAGCAAGCTGGAAGTCCTGGGTTCGGTCCTTGGCAGCAAAAAACAAAAACAAAAAAAACTCCCCTAAAAAACAATTCAACCAAAAAATGCAGTAAAATTAAAAAAGACCAAAATCAGGCAAGACAACTGCACAATTAACTGTTATGTAACCACAATTAACTGATTAGCCTCTCTACATAAACTTCTATATGTAAAACAACCTCATAGTGCTTGCTAATGTGAGAATTTATAAATATTTGTCTAACTAAATCCATAAATCCATTTCTCCTTTTTTGGTTCAATGTATGTTGAAAGATCATTCTCTAGAAGAAGAGGAATAAATGATTTATGAGATGTTTAAGAAGTTAAGTCATAATCAAAATATTTTTGCTCCTTTATTCTGGAGGACATAGGAGAAATTTACTTCTTTATGGTGATTGTACAACTAAAATCTCAGTCTATATGCTCATCAATAGCTGAGTGATATTTTTTTCCCTGGTCACTTGGGAAGAATGTGTTCATGTAAAAGAATTTTAAGAAACCAAAATTTGTATTCCTTGGAGAGTCAGTATCAAAAATAGTTTTCACTAGGTCTAATTTTGTATCTCAAAAAATGCCTATCTCTGTGGAAATAACACCATAAATATTTGGTTTTCCACACTTGACAATTACAAGTGTGGTATTTCTGAAAATGTAAGCTATCTGGGGGCTATCCTTTCTCCCTTTGTAATTTACACTTTTGTTTATGTGCATATAGGGATATGGATTTTTTTCTAGTTCTTCCAAGATATTATTATGACCATTCCTTTAAAGTTACACTAGAGAGCCATGAGTTAGTTTCATCAAATCAAAAAAGGTCATTTTTCTTTATTATGTCTTATGTTATTGTGGCCAAGGGAGTTATCCTTTAGCGATCAAACATAGGAAGTCTTGGTTAGTTTGTTCTCAGGACATTTCTTCTTATATTCTGTCATATTATAAATCCCAAGTTTATCTCACTTATCATTACAGAACAAATATGAATCAGAATGCTTGGGTTATGGTAGATGAACAAGAAAACTGAGAGCAAAAGAGTATATAGATCAGTCTGTAATGTGTGTACACATACACACAAATATCTATACCTGTATTATTAACAGCTTCACCCATTTATTCATCATTAGATTACCAATCATCCTGAAAACCTGTCAATATAATATCTTCTACAATTGTTATTCTCCTATGTTTAACGAGAAATGATAGTGTTATCCATAGGAAAATATACATTATAATTAGAATAGTTAAATTTTAATTAATTTAATTTAATGTTGATCCACAAGTTTTGTCTTATTTGAGTGCACCAAGAAAAATTGTTTTAGATGATAACATAGTTATATTTTAATTGTCTCATGTGCCACTGTATCTTTCAGATACTTATTGTGGCTGTAATCTTTAATTGGCAGAGCCAGTGGAAAAGATGTTGAAGCCAGAGTACTGAGGTGGGCTAAATTCCACTGTGTGTAGCATTAGTACCACTTTTTTTTTTTTTTTTTTTTTTTTTTTTTTTTTTTTTTTTTTTTTTTTTTTTTTTTTCTGGAAGAACCGGGGATTGAACTCAGGCTCTCGCACTTGCCAGGGAAATACCTACTCCACTGAGCCATCTCCCCAGCCTTAGCATCACCTTAATACAATTAACTTTTTAAATTCAGTTTAATGAGAAAAAAAGAGAAAATAATAATGAAACAGTTTCAAAACAGGTTAGTAGGATGGTTACAATAATTAATACATTACATATTGTGGCCTTCATAGTAGTTATTTAGAGGACAAGATTCAGACAAGATATCTTGTCTAAACAATATTAGTACAAAATTTTATTCTCAGTGGCTGTGACTCATCCAGATGGCTGACACTGACAAAAGATCTACCTGGTGCTGTACATGGTTTCAGGATAAATCCTGATGGGATTTGAATGACCTTGTCACATAAAAAAGTTTCAATTTTAGTTATATAGGTCTTGCTGTAACTTGGTCTTAACTATCCAGCATAAAAATATAACCATGAGGTATAAAAAGTAATGCCATATTAATATGCTGATCTATAAAAGGCTCAAGTCAGCAACTTTTGACAATTGCCAGTTCTGCTGATAACCCACTACTATTATGGACTATTAGATTATATTGGGTTATTTTGCTGAATTAAAGTACCTACAATCTTTAGACTGGTTTCAAGTATGAAAATATCTTTAAAAATGTCTCCAAATACAGTTGCTTTAAATGAAGTAGGATGCCCATCTCTGACAAAGTAAAATGAAAAAGGGGGACATGTTGGGAGCCACAAAGCTGAGATTTTGATCAAATGTGTATAGGTGGAACTTGGCCCAGTGCTTAACACAAACAAGCTACCTCACTCCTGAGTTAAACATCCTGACTCGTTAAGGTTAGCTATCATTTGCTAGGCAACCTAGTGTCATCTATTACTAACTTCACAAAAGTGTAAATGAAGGATGGTTTTGTTGTGAAAAAATATACATATACACAAAAGATTTCAGTACTCAAGTCTTTTTCTAAGTGACTGAAGGTGCTTAGGCCATTTAACACCAAATTCTGATCATGAATCTTTCCTTATTGCTATTATTTTGCTATCAGCTCCCTCCAGGTTTTTATTTCTGAGAGTCCCATTCTCCTTAGTAATTATTACTCTTGTTTTTATAGCAAATGAACACACAGTAGGATATAAAATTTTTGTCAACTTTTTTTGTTCATTCCTGCATCCATTTAGTTTTCATTCTGTATTTCCTTGTTATGAATGATGAATATTTAAATCTAATTTATCATCTGTGTGCTATGAGTATTTTGTACTAAATAAGCACAAAATATTACATTCAATTTTGAAAATAACTTAGTGAAGAGTAACCTGATGAAACTCTTTCAAAATGTACTATTGTCCAGGCTCAGTGAATGTGTGGGAGTGCTTCTGCACTGCCCTGACCCTGCTGGATACCTCCAGACCCAGCCCAAGCCCGGTGTGTAAGACATTCACCTTACTCTGGGACCCCGCTAAACTCCTCTAGTCAAGCCCAGACCCACTTGTGAGTGAGTACTTCTGTCCTGCTCTCTGGATGCTTCCAGACATGGCCCAGGCCTGGCATACAGGCCTGGGGTGAAACTCTGCAGCTAAAGTCCCTACAGAGAGGCTGGGGCCAGATCCACCCAGCTAATCCAGGAGCACAATATCTTGGCAGAGGGACACAACAGATTGATGAGGGCTGCAGCAGGATGAAGCTGAGCACAGCAGCCAGACCTAAGCCAAGCACAACTGGATGAATTCAAACTTCATAGATCTGTATCCAAACTTCAGTCAGTGTTAAGGTTATAACTACATCAAAGCTCTACAGCAAAATCCAGTGGACAGTGCCATACAAAATGATAAAAAGAAAGAGCAGAATGCAATCTCAGGCCCCAAGCCCATGTGGAACAAGTGTAGAAGACAATAGCACAGAAGAAATTGGGAATCACACAGCTGAAATGCCTGAAGTAATAGAGTTTGAAGAAAAGAAACAATTTCAGAAAGGTATAGAGGAACTCAGTTCAGAAATAGCCCCTGAAATACAAAAAAGTCTCTGAATTAATAGCATCTAGAGTAAAGAATCAAATGCAGAAACATATACAGGAAATCAGATCAGAAATAATCTCTGAAGTAAAACAAGAAAGGATAATTATCATGAAAGAATTAAAAACTACCTCTCAAGAAAACACTCATAAAAAAAAATAGAGGAGATAAGAAAAATGATGGAAACCTTGAGTAAAACATATAGGAAAGAAATAGATTGCATGAAGCAGAGTCAAAGAGATATAGAGAAACTTAAAATCTCAACACAAGCTTCCAAAACCATTTTAGTGAAAGCAAACATAGAATTTCAGATCTCAGCTAGTAAAAAGGTAAGAAAAGATCTCTTAACAACTAGGATACAGGAAAAAATAATTCATCACCTGCAAGATGATGCAAAGATGAATAATGTGAAACTAATAGGCATCAATAAGAAAGAAAAAGTCAATACAAATGATGTAAAGAAGTAATAGCAGAAAACTTCCCAAATATGGGGAAACAATCTGACATTCAGATAACTGAAGCCTACAGAACTCCAAATGACATCAAGCAAATTTAAAACACACCAAGACATATAAGTTAAGATCCCAGAAATTGAGTACAAGAGTAATATACTGAAAGCCACTAGAGAAAAGAAACAGAACACATTTAAAGGAAAACCCATGCAAATTACGGCCGACTTCTCTTCACAACCCATGAAGTTAAGGAGAGATTTCAGCGTCTTTATTTTCTAAGTGAATGAAGGTTCTTAGGCCATTTAACACCAAATTCTGATCATGAATCTTTCTGTATTGCCATTATTTTGCTATCAGCTCCCTCCAGGTTTTTATTTCTGAGAGTCCCATTCTCCTTAGTAATTATTACTCTTGTTTTTATAGTAAATGAACACACAGTAGGATATAAAATTTTTTTCAACTTTTTTGTTCACCATTCCTGCACCCATTTAGTTTTCATTCTGTATTTCCTTGTTATGAATGATGAATATTTAAATCTAATTTATCATCTGTGTGCTATGAAGTTAAGGAGAGCATGGAACAGAGTATTTCAAGTCCTCTATGAAAACAAATTCCAGTCCAGAGTACTATACCCTATAAAACTCTTTTCAAGTTTGATATAAGTGAAATACTTCCGTGACAAAGAACACTGAAAGAATTTCATGACAACAAAGCCAACCCTACATAGTCTACTAAAAGATGTTCTAGAGTTCAATCTGTAGCAGGAGTGGAGAGCGGACCACAGAGAGCCCTGAGCAGCCCCACTGCTGCTTCTGGCCTAATTACTATCACACACTGGGAGGAGCCGTGGCTGCCACAGCCAGCACCAGTCATCATCACAGAAACCATGAGCAGGGAGGCTGACACCCAGTGGCCGCCCGCTGCTCCCACCCTCAGTGCTGCTGACCCCAAGCCCAGCCCTATGGGCAGCAGCACAGGGAGCAGTAGCCTGGGTGACCTCACATCCGCGATGCCTGCCAGCGGGGACAAGAAGGTCATCACAAGGAAGGTTTTGGGAAGAGTAAAATGGTACAATGTAAGAAACAGATATGGCTTCATCAACAGGAATGACAGCAAAGAAGATGTATTTGTTCACTAGACTGCCCTAAAGAAGAATAACCCCAGGAAGGACCTTCACAGCATAGGAGATGGAGAGACTGTGGAGTTTGATGCTGCTGAAGGAGAAAAGGGTGCAGAGGCAGCAAATGTTACAGGCCCTGTTGGAGGTCCAGTTCAAAATAGTAAATATACAGCAAATCATAACCATTATAGATGTTATCCACACTGGATCCTCCATGCAATTACCAGCAGAATTACCAGAATAGAGGAGAATGAGGCCAGGCCCAACAACACAGGCCCTAGCACAGGCGAAAGTTGCCACCTTACTACATGCAGAGACCCTATGGGTGTTGACCACAGTATTCCAACCCTCCTGTGCAAGGAGAAGTGATGGAGGTGCTGACAATCAGGGTGCAGGAAAACAAGGTAGACAAGTGAGACAGAATATGTATCGAGGTTATAGACCACGATTCTGCAGGGGCCCTCCTTGCCAAAGACAGCCTAGAGAGGATGGCAATGAAGAAGATAAGGAAAATCAAGGAGATGAGACCCAAGGTCAAGAGCCACCTCAACGTCGACACCATCACAACTTCAATTACTGACACAAACACCCAGAAAACCCTAAACCACAAGATTACAAAAAGACAAAAGCAGCGGTCCACCAGCTGAGAATTCTTCTGCTCCCAAGGGTGATCAGGTCGGGGCTGAGTAAATGCCAGCTTAACTTCTCAACCATCATCCGGTTTAGTCATCTAGCAAGAAAGAAATGGATAAGAAATTCCAGCAATAAGAAATGAACAAAAGATTGGAGCTGAAGACTGTAAGTGCTTGCTTTTTTGGCCATTGACCAGATAACTAGAACTATTTGCATTATCTATGAAGCATGGGGTTTTTTATTTTTACCTAAAGATGACTCTTTTGGTAATGAAAAACATGTTTTTTTTTTTTTTTTTAAAGCCTGGTCTTTCTCAAAACACCTTTAAAGGTTTTAAAATTGTTTTGTATCTGGTCAGTTAAGATTTTTAAGAACTTCATTTTTAATTTGTAATATAGTTTACAACTTGATTTTTTCAAAAAAGTCAACAAGCTGCAAGCACGTTAATAAAGGTCTTAAATAATAATAATGATAATAATAATAATAATAAAATATATCCTAGAGAGGGAAAAAATTATCAGCACTCCATGAATGAAAATGGAAAGAACCCACTAAATACAGTAAACAATTAACCACAAGAGAAAAATGACTAAACAACAGCAGGTAAACAACAAGTCAATCATAAGTCAACACATCTCCATTTTAACCATCAATGTAAATGGACTCAATTCAACAACTAAATAATAGACTGGCACTGTGGATTAGGAGACAAAAACCAATATGCTATATACAACAAATACACTTAACTCTCAAAGAAATTCATAGGCTGAAAGCAAAAGAATGGAAAAAATACTACATGTCCCTGCACCTGAGAAAAAGAGCAAGGGTAGCAATCCTCTTTTCAGACAGTCTCAACTTCAAACCAAGAATGATCAAATGAAATAAAGAAGGCCATTATACACTGATTAGGGGAAAAATTCAAGAGGAAATCATAACATTCATATATATATACATGCACCAAAATGGGAACACACAATTATATAAGACAAATTTTAATGGACATGAAAAATGTAATACCCAATATAACCATCTTAGCAGGTGACCTTAACAGCCCCTTTTCCCAAAAAGACAGGGTGAGCAGACAAATAATAAACAAGGAAGTAGTAGAACTGAACCAGAGCTTGGAACAAAAGGACTTAGGGGACATATATAGAACATTCCACACAACCACAGCTGAATACATATTTTTCTCATCTGCACATTGGTCATTTTCTAAAATAGACCACATACTAGTCCACACATCATGCTTAAGTATATGAAAAAAAACAGCAATTATCCCATGCATATTATCTGAACACTGTGCAATGAAACTGGAAATAAACGACAAAAGAAACCAGAAAAACCCCGTAAATACATGGAAATTAAACAACACTGTCCTCAGCAACCAATGAGTCACAGGTAAAATTAAGCAAAAAATTCAACAATATCTTCAATTCAATGTGAAAGTACAAGTACATCTTATCAGAATTTATCAGATACAATGAAAGCATTTCTTAGAGGGAAATTTATAGCTGTGAACTTACACATTAGGAAAACAGAATGGGAACAAAAAAAACACCCTAATTCTGCATGTCTAACATGTAGAAAAGGAATAGCAAACCAAACTAAAAACCAAAAGGCAGGAAGAAATCAAAGATTTGAGGAACAATTAATTCAGTCGAGATGAAAAAAACAGATCTAGGAATTAATGAATAAAAAAGGTGGTTCTTTGAAAGATTAAATAAAATTGAAAAGCCCCTAGCTAACCTCATCAAAAAGACAAAAGAAATAATTCAACTACAAGCAATAAGGAATGAAAAGGTTATAATTCCCACAGACCAAGTGGAAATTCAGATGATTATCAAGAGCTACATTGAGAAACTTTACACTCAAAAAATAGAAGACCCAGAAGAAATGGACAGATTCCTAGAAAGGAAATTACCAAAACTGAATCGAGAAGACATAACAACTCTCAATAACCCAATAAAAGCCAATGAAATACAAAATGTAATTAAAAAGAAAAAGCCTTCCCGACAAAGAAAATTCCAGGTCCAGCTGGATTTACAATTGAATTATACAAGGAATTTACGAAACATATGCTCCCTATGCTCTTCAAACACTTCAGTGAAATTGAAAACGAACTAATCCTCCAAAAATTGTTCCTGGAGACAAGTATTACACTCATAACCAAACCATGGAAAGCCATAATTAAAAAAGAACATAGAGGCAAAAATCCTCAATAAAATCCAGGCAAATAGAATATAGCAAATCATCAAGGAGATTATACACCATGAGTAGGTCAGAGTCATCCCAGGGATGCAAGGATGGTTCAGTACTCAAAAATCTATAAATGTAATACACTGCATCAGTAGACCCAAATCCAAAAATCACATAATCATCTCAAATAATGCAGAAAGCTTTTTAACAAAGTCCAACACTCATTCATTTTCAAGGTCCTACAGAAATTGGAATAGATGGGCTCTACTTCAATATGACAAAAGCCATCTATGAAACCCAATGTCTAACATAATTCTAAATGGGGAATAACTGGAATATTTTACTCTCAGATCTGGTACAAGACAAGGATGTCCTGTATGACCCACTCCTATTCAATATAGCTCTGGAAATATTAGGTAAAACCATTAGAAAAGAGAGAGAAATAAAAGGAATAATAATAGATAAAGAAGAACTTATGCAATTATTGTTTGCAGATGACATGATACTTTACTTGCATGACCCAAAGAACTCCAACAAAATCTCCTAGAACTGATATACAAATTCAGTAGCATAGCAAAATACAAAGTCAATACCCAAAAGTCAATAGCATACCTCCTCACAGAAAAACAAAACAAAACATGGAGAGGGTAATTACAGAAATAATACCTTTTACAATAGTACCACTGAAAATGAAATAACTTGAAATTAATCTACCTAAAGAAGTCAAAGACCTACTCAGTGAGAATTACAATACTCTGGAAGAAAAAGATCATAGAAGATTTCAGAAAATGAAATGTTATTCCTTGTACCAGGATAGGAAGAACCAACATTGTTAAGATGGCCATACTCCCAAAATGGTGGTAGAGATTTAATGCAAAGCCTATCAAACTACCAGCAACATAATCACTGACATAGAGAAATAGTTCATAAAATTTATCTGTAATCAGAAAAGACCTAGAATAGTGAAGGCAATCTTAGGCAATGAAGACAAGGCAGAAGGCATTACAATCCTCAACTTGAAATTATACTGCAAATCTACTGTGATTAAATCAGGATGGTACTGGCAGTGAAAGAAGCAGAAGCCTCTACAAACACTCAGAAACCTGATCATCGACAAAGGGGCCAAACATGCTTATGGGAAGAAAGATAGCCTCTTTAACAAATGGAACTGGAAAAACTAGCTCTCTACATGCTGAAAACTAAAATTTGACCAAGGTCTATCATCATGTACTAAGCTAATGTTAAAATGGATTAAATATCTAAACATTAAAACAGAAACACTGAATCTCCTAGAAGAAAAAGTAAGAGGAACTCTTGAAGACATAAAGGTATGCAAAAAGTTCATGAACAAAAACCAAAATGCACAGGTAATACTTGAAAGTATTAACAACTGGGCCCTCCTCTTAGTGAGAAGTTTTTGCACATCAAAAGTAATTACAAAGTCAAAAGACAACCAACAAATTGGGAAAAAATATTAGCTAATAAGCACTCAGACAAAAATCTACACTCTAGATTTTATAAATAACTAAAAAGCACCCAAAATTTAAAACCAAATCTAGAAATGGGCAACTGAGATGAACTCACAGTTCTTAGGGGATGAAATTAAAGAAGTGAATACATATATGAAAAAATGCTCCACATCTCTAGCCGTCGTGAAATGCAAATTAAAACAACACTGAGATACCATCTTACTCCAGGAAATCAATCAGTAACGAATGTTGGAGTGGTTGTGGTGAGACAGGAACCCTGCTCCACTGCTGGTGAGAATATAGACTTTTGCAATGATTATGGAAATAAATGTGGAGACTCCTTAAAAAACTAGGACTGGAAATCCTATTCAAACAAGCTATCTGCTGACTGGGAATTTTCCCAGATGAACTGAAAATGTCATATCGTATTGACATATGGGTTTATTTTGTTTTTGTTTTGTTTTGTTTTTGTTTTTTCAGAACCAGGAATTGAACCCAGGCCTTTGCACATGCCAGGGAAGTGCTTATTCTACTGAGTTATCTCTCCAGCTCCATATATTGGCTTATGTGCACCTGTGTTTATAGCAGCACAATTTGTGATGGCCAAATCTTTGAGACAACTAACATGCCCATCACCTGGTAGTGGATGAAAAAGATGTGGTATTTTTATACAATGGAGTACTACTTAGCTATAAAGAATGATAAACTCAAAGCCTTTATATTTACGTGGATGCCATTTGAATATATACTCATAAGTGAAAAAAACTAGACCCACATGTGTAAATACTGTATAATATCACTAGTGGAAGAACTCAAAAGAAGAAATGAAAATAGAAAGTTATAACACAACTAAATGGAAAACAAGAACCTAAGAATTAAATAATGAAAAGAGAGCAAAGAGAAAAGCTAGGAGACAGTCAGGGCCAAAATAATACACTTATATGAACAAGAGGGTTAAGACAATGATCTTAACAATCTGAAGCAGGTTTTTGAAACTAGCAGTTAATTGGTAATATTCTCACCCTGTCCAACTGTGCTGATACCTGTGAACTAATCAACTGTACTGAAGATAGCAATGTGTAATACCGGGGTCATGCTTGGCATGCCTGCCATTCTCATCTTGTAATTACTTGCTGCTTATCATGTCATGTCGATTACTGCTATACTGTCTCTTAAGTAAATATTCATTTAAAGAAAAAGGAGTAATAAATTAAAACAAGGGGCAAGAAAAAAATATCATAGGACTGTCCTTAACAATGCTGTATATGTTTAGATTTCTAAGTTTCTGTGTAAAATTATATAATTGTTTCTATTTTCTTAAATATCTTTTAGTTTTCCATATTCTGTAGGAATTTAAAATTTATGATATCAATGATTGATGTTCAATTTTATGTCTAAGACATTTCATATTCTGACAGATTGTGAGGACAACCTCAACTGCCTATGTTATAGGATAAGAATATCATTAAGCTTCTCTTCTGGAGGGTCAGCAACTTAAACTTGCAGACCAAAAATTAGAGAAAAGAAGGGCCACAAGGGCAGCCCATATTTTGGCTCTAACTTTTCAAGGTCAGTGAGGACTAAGGACATAAGAGAATCTGTACTGGAATATCCTATTACTCAGTGGTGCCCAAATTTTCTGATCAAGAAGATTATGGCACACAGAGGACAGTGATTGACAATGTATACGGTGCATAAGGATTGTCACCTATAGAGAAAACATCCTCTCAGGCTTTCACAGAGAACAAATTGGTCAAGCAATGGCCATGACTCATCCACATGGCTGACACTGACAAAAGATCTACAAACTGCAGTATAGGGTTTCAGGGTAAAGCCTGAGGGAATTTGACTGACCTTCGCAGATACAAAAGTTACATTTCTTTTTATAAAGGTCTTGCTTTATCTTGGTCTTAGCCATCCAACAGAGGAGTATAAAAACTTGCTACCAAAATTAAAAGCCATATTAATATGCAGAGGTGTAAAAGGTTCAAATCAACAACTTCTGACAGTACCAGTCCTGCAGATAACCCACTACTATTATGGACTACTGGACTGTTTTGGATTATTTTGATGAATTAACATACTTAAAATATTTAAATGACAATGGAATACCCTTCTCTGACAAAATTAAATAGAAAAAGGGATACAAATGAGGGACCATTTTGTATCTGTATATACAAAATTGTTAGTATAGATACACAACTACTTTCTCTTAATTCAATGAATAGGAATATTTGTTCTTATAGTGTTTGTGGACAGGATATCATGTCTGCATCTTGTACTATGAATAATCACTATGAAGACAACAATATGCAATGTATTACTTTTTGAAACTAATCAGTTTTGAAACTGTCTCATTGCTATATGTTTCTCAATAAAATTAAATTAAAATAATGTACTGTTTTCATGTGCCACTTGCTTTAACTGTCTTCTTAAGGTATTCATTTCCTCTCAATTGATGTGTTTTCTTCTAGCTGACTTCTAAAGATTCCTTCTTATCATTCATGCTTTATTTTGAAAGTATATATTTTGATAGTTTGCTTTCATTTATCCATATCTATATTTAATTTACAGTCATATATCTGTCTGAAATCATTAATTATGGCAAAAGTTGAGTTTTTGTCGCTCAAATTTTGATTCCCCCATTCTTTCTATTCCCTTCTGAAATCACTGTATTGATTAAGGTCTCCCCATTTTAGTCTCCATATGTCATAACTAGGCTTTTCAGAAATATACCTTTTTGCTGTTCCACCTGGCATAACTTCCCCCTGTCAGTTTTCTAATCATTCTTTCTTAAGCAGCGATCATTTTCTTGCCTTACTCATACCATAATATCAATAAGCATGTTAAACATTTCTATTTTAAAGGTTTTCTATGTTATCTTGGTGTATGAAATTTTCTATGCTATGCATATGGGCATTTAATATGCAGTTGTTTATAATGTAAGATTTGTAAACTCATCTTTGGGAGAAGGAAAGCTGTGTGACCTGAATTATAGGGAGCATTACTGGAAAGATAATGTTGTTTCAAGTTTGCTCTTCTGAGCCACGATTATGGTAAGAATTACTATGAAATCTAATTCTTGTTTGTCAGTGGTGAATGGAGTAATTCAGTTCTCATTTACTAAATTGAGTAGGCCTGAAGTTCATGAGTTTCAAGCTACCCTTTCTGGCTACAATGCTAACATAATTAACCTATTATTCAGTAGCAGTAGTCCTAAATTGTGATATCTGCCTTCAAGACTCCAATGCTTAGGCAAACAGCTTTATTCCAACTTCAAAAGAACACCAAAATACATGATTCCAATACTCCGAGTGAGGTTCATTAAAAGTATATCCTTCATCTCTATATTACTTCTGATTTTCCAGTTTCTTCTTTTTCCAGTGAAAAAAGTAAACACTTTTTCTGCTTGCCAACATCAGTTATGCATTGGGTTTTTTTTAATGCTCTTTTCTTTAGCTTTTTCTTATGTGTGGAGTGGAAAGGAGAAGTTTTTCTGCTTGCCCACTCTGCCAGATAGCCCTGATGTAAATGTGAATTTAAATTTACAACAGGTGGTAATTTATACATCCACATATAAAAAGCTGCTGTAGAGACTCAAAGCTCTTTTTAGGGATTTAGAGTGAAAGTTGTAGGTTTAGAAGTTGTAAGGAAAAAAAAAAGATTTCTGCTATGCAGGCACTTTTCCACAGGAGAATTTGAATTTAGTACTTTAAATTCCAATGGTAGGCAATGTCACTTCTTTTCATACACTAAATGCTTCAAGAATTATTTTTGGTGTATAATGAACTATTCTTCATTTTCAGTTAGCTTCTATTAACTTTTAGATGCTATTTTCATTTAGGTCCACAGCAGATGATACTATGCACACCACTTCCAGCAGGTAAGCTACCTATGAAATACTTCTTAAAAATAAATGTGATGAAATTAAAACTGAAAAATTGTCAAATAATTCTTCACTATGTTCTGGGGTTTCCACAAATTGTAAAGTAATACTGCAAGACTAATATTAATATTTATCATTCTTGGAATAAGTCAAAACTAACTCAACTGTCTTTGTTACCTTTGCCACTGCTTAAGCACAATATTCAGCAGCCTGAATTAGAGGAGAAAAGGATTATTTTGGCTCACAATTTATAAAGATTTCAGCCGACAGTCACGTAGTGCCAAGGATGGCTTGGCAGAGGGACATCACGGAGGAGAAAGAGTTCTTAGTGTGGCAGAGAGCAGCCTCAAGCAGCACCCTTGCCTTTCCCTTAACCCTTCTAGCACATGAGCCCTTTAGGTGCTGCCACCCACCCCCAGGATAGGCTTCTGTCTTCAGTAAATCCATCCGGCCACACCCAGAACTATGCTCACCACGATTGGTAAACTAATTTAGTACTGCACAGCCTTAATCCCATTATCATATCCCTAGATATGGCAACCTCCAAAAAGCCTGACTACGACTGCATAAGGCTTCAGAGGGACATCAGATAAATGCCATAACATTATATAATCTTTAAGATTTTATTGATAACCTACTCTATGATTAAAGGAGAAAAATACTACTGTAATCCTATAGAACAAGAATTATTTATAATTAGTTTTCAAAACAAGCTGAAGATTTTCACATCTACTATACTCAGACACAAAGAAGGAGTGTAAATTTTTGTTTTAATTGCTTTGACAACCACAAACTAAATTCCAAAAACAAAGTGAATAATCACTTCACCTAGAAAGAGTTTACTTAAGAGATTATCACAAACACTAAAACCTGTGTTCCCATAAATCTTTCACATGCCACAATTTTGTGCCATAATTCACATGCCATAATTCAGACTTCTCTGAATTATTTTTCAGTTTTTATTTTTATTGTTCTTTTGTTTTGTTATTGTTCTCTTTTCCATGCTTCACATGACTTTGTAATCCCTCTGTAATGACCAGGTATTTGCCAGTCTGTTCATCCCTTTCTTCATTGCGGAATTTTCATTTTTCTTCTATTGTTTCATATTTTTCCTTAAAGTGACCTCTTTTGGTGCATTTAATTTACAGCTGTTCCAGAATATACTTTCTACCCACAGATTAAAGCTTTTAGGTATCATCAGAAAATATGAATTTCTGTCCTCCCTGACCGAAGTGAGCCCATCTTAGCAAAGCCACAGCTTTTGGTACTTTATTTTTTTCCTTGTTGCTCTTGGATGTTTCCTCTCCTGAACACTCTTTTACAGACATTAGTTACCCACATCAAGTATGACAAAAACTCAGTTTGCTTTATCGTCTCTGTGCTGTCATTGTGACAGAGGGAGTTGTAATTGAGCACTAGAGCACTGAAATTTCCTTAGAGTTATACTCTCCTTGAAACCTTATCCTCCCTTTATAATCTTAAATTCCTGCATGATGAGCCATATTTACTTTTTTCCTCTTCAAATTATACATAGATCATACAGAGAAAATGCACTATAAATAGCCGTGTAGAGAATTAATGATTACTCCTAAAGTTCACAATGTACATAGAGAATGTGGCATTCACGCTAGAAGTGATCGATGTTCAACTAGTTTGAGGTAGTAAAGGGCATCATCCACTGAGCAATATGTGTAGCACTGGAAGATTGTATTCAGAAATGTCTGTGCATGCACCTAGCTTTGTTTAGCATGTGCCAGCAAAACATTGTCTGTTCCTTCATTTCAATTTAATAGGCTAGGGGCGCTGGGGAGATGGCTCAATGGAATAAGCACTTCCCTGGCAAGCGCAAGTGCCTGAGTTCAATCCCCGGTTCTGCCAAAAAGAAAAAAAAAAGAAAATCAATTTAATAGGCTAGGCAGATATGCAGATTGCTGTAATTTGCTATTGTTGGTGGTGTCTAGTGTATTTTTATTCACATATGCTTCTACTATCATATTTTCTTTTGAAAAGCCAGTGGGAGAAACTGATGCAACCAAGTTCTAAGGTGTAGACACAATGAAACAAGAAATGCACATATATGGCCTTATTCTATTAGGGTTTGGACATGAAAAATCTGAGCACTCACTACATTAAGTTTGCCCAAAGTTTCTTAGTCAGAATAATAGAAAAAAATGCAACTATAAGTGTTGAAGGTTTGAAATATTGAAGTTGTAAATAGGAATAGAATGGCACTTCATTTAACTATTGTCACTGAATTTTCTATGTCAGTATCTACACTTTCTTCTCTGAATTAATCTCTTGTTCTCTATTTATATTTTTCCTCTCTCCAATGACTTGTTTTTTGGCATTTCAAAACAATGAATCTGAGACTTTAGTATGGAAAAGAACCCCAGGGATTCTGGTATTTGGTTGTAATTAGTATAAAAATAACATATTTGCAAGCATTTCTTTTTTCCATCTGTTAGAATAGAAAAATGAAGAAATTATCATAGAAAATAGGAACAATTTTGACAACTTATATTATATTAAACATGTTCTTATTTACTTAGGTCAAAAATCACAGGACAGCATCAATTTACATGAAAATACGTGAGTATATTAGAAGATATATTTAATATATATGTATATATTTAAATCAAAATGAAATTCATGATTTAAATGTCATTCTTCATTACTGATAAGTTACAAGAATTGGTAGAGAAATATAACAGTAGTTAGTCAGTATTTATTAAATTAGTTTCTCAGTTTCCGTTTAGAAATGGGTCTCCTAAGTTTATTGGGAACTTGTTCTCTATTGGAAAGGAATTAAAGTGTTGATGTTAAAGAGAGATAGCACCTGTCAATTAATTTCTAAAACAGTCTTATGATGATCAAAAGCACTTTATCCATCAGCCCTCACAGACATGGTTTCTTGTTCCTATGAGCTTTAAAGGACAAACTCTTCACCATATAAAAAAGCAAAAATATTTCTTCTCCAAATATTGAAAAACTAAAATTAAAATTTGCTCATATATCTTAATAGAAGTAAATATATTAATGTGGTATAATAAAAAATATTTCATATCATATAAAAATGTTAAATTTTCTCACTTACAACTAATTGTAAGTAAAAAGTAGAGCTCTCAAGAAATCAGAGAAAATCACATTATAAGTAATTATCACAGGGTCATAACTTTAAAAATCAAAATTTTCATATTATTAGAAAGTATTTGAAAATTTAAATTCCAATAAATTTTAGATGAATTATAAACTCATGTGACTAACCAAAACTGCACCAAGAAAACATAAGGAATTTAAATATATTAATAGCAAACTAAGTTGCAATAGCAACAAAATCTCTAAGGAGCAAGAAACAGCTAGATCTGATAAATTTACTGCTTAACTAACATCAAGGAATTTCTCAAGACAGTGGGAGAGAGAATGAGTCAAGTCATAGTATGTGGACAGCATTAGCATAATTAAAAGCAAACAAGGACTTAACAGAAAAAGAAAATCTATAGACCAATAACTTTAATGAACATACACAAAGAAATTCTCAATGAGATTCTGGCAAACAGACTTCATCAACATATTATGAAATGATACACCATGACCAAGTAGAATTCATCCCTAGGATGCAAGGATCATTCAAAATATGTGAATCAATAAATATCATATGCCACATGAATAGCATAAGGATAAAAACTACATCATCTTATTAGAAAAACCTTGAAGAAAATAGATATATAAGGACATTTTCTCAAATTCAAAAGTCTTGTATTGGATACAAGACTTGGATAGGAACATCTGGAAGCCTTTCATCTAAATCATTAACAAGCTCCAGGCCCGCATGTGAGTGGGACTGCTCATGGCCCTCCAGATCCTCATTCCAACCGGCACCCAGGGCTGGTGCGTGTGTGTGTGTGGAACTGCTTGGGGCCGCTGGATCCTCATTCCAGATAACTCCAAGCCTGGCGTGTGAGTGGAAATTTCTCCATCAGACAGGCCAGTTCTGGAACCTGAGGGAGAACACCCTGCAGAGAGGCAAGAGGCAAGATGCACTCAGCTAATCCAGGAGCAAAACATCTTGACAGAATGGCACAACAGGTTCACTTCAAAAACCTGAAGCAGGAAGAAGTGGATCACAGAAGCCAGACCCAAGCCACACCCACCTGGATGAGTTTGAACTTGGTAGATCCAGACCTGGTAAGGTAATAACCACCAAATCTCTGCATCAAAGGTCAGAAGGCAATGCTATACAAAATGGCAAACTGAAGGAGCAAAATGAATTCTCAGGGTCTGAGTCAGTCCACCCAGAACAAATGTAGGAGACAATAGCATATAATAAATTGGGAATAACACACCTGAAATCTCTGAAATAATGCCATCTGAAGTGAAGAAACAACTGCAGAAAGGTATAGAGGAAATCAGATCAGAAATAATTTCTGAAGTAAAAAAAGAAATGATACATATAATCAAAAAATTATTAAGTGCTTCTAAAGAAGACACTGATTAAAAAAAATAGAGAATAGAAAAATGATGCAGTCCTTAAATGAGAAATATAGGAAAGAAATAGAATGCATGAAGCATATTCCAAGAGATATATAGAAAACTAAAACTTCAAACACAAGCAGGCAAAATCATTTGAATGAAAGTGAAGTCAGACTTTCAGACCTTGAAGGTACCATTGCAGCTAGTGAAACGGTAAAAAAGATCTCTTAAAAACAACTAGGATGCAGGAAAAAATAATTCAACATCTTCAAGACGAGGTAAAGACAAACAATATAAGATTAATAGGCATCAATGAGAAAGAAGGATCAATAAAAATGATATAAAAAGAGTATGGACAAAAGTAATAGCAGAAAAATTTCCTAAATACAGAGAAATAATCTGACATTCAGGTAAGCAAAGCATATAGAATTCCAAATAACATCAACCCAATTAAAACCACACCCAGACATATAATAATCAAGATCTCAGAAATTCAGAACAGGTACAGTAGAGTAAAAGTTACTAAAGAAAAGAAACAGATCACATTTAAAGGAAAACCCATGAGAATAATGGCAGATTTCTCTTCACAACCATCAGGTAAAGAAGAGCATGGAGCAAAGTAAAAAAGTCTTGCAGGAAAACAAATTCCAACTTATACTGATATACCCTGCAAAACACTCAAGTTTAATGGAGAAGTGAAATACTTCCATGAAAAAGAACAATGAAAGAATTTCATGATGACAAACCAACCCTACATAGGCTACTGAAATATATTCTAGAGAAGGATCAAAATGACCACAAGTCCATGAGTGAGAATAGAAATAACCCAACAAACAGGGCAAACAATAACACAAAAGAAAAAGGAGTATACAACAGCAGGTAAATAACATGTCAAACATAAGTCAATACCTGCTAATTATAACCATAAATATAAGTGGGCTCAATTCAGTAATTAAAAGAAATAGATGGGCACAGTAGATTTAGAAGCAAAATTGAACAACATGCTATACATGACTTCATCTAGCAACCGATTACTTTATCTTTAAAGTTTTGTCCAGCTGGTAATTTCAATAGTTCTATAATTTTTGCCTCAGGAACACAATTGTTTTCATGGATCATAAGTAATTCTTTGTCCTGGCTTTATAGCTTTTTAACTTAGAAATAATTTTTCAGCAAAAATTAGAATTCTATTTGAATGCTGCCAAAGTCCTTATCAATTTGAATGTGGGAAATTAGAGAAATTATGTACTAAAGACAAGATATTCTGTACTATACATCTTAGTTTTGGAATATGTCTACAAAATAAATGTGTGTGCATTGTTCTTAAATGCTGTAATCATTTTAAAGAAATGATTACATCCCCAGTGTTAAATGATAAATTCTTTTCTAATTCTAGAGAAGTATATAAGAAAAATAAGTAATCTTATTGCCAAATATCACTTTTTGTATTATGTTCTAGATTTTTTTCAACTAGGTATTTAAATGAGAGACCTTGACTTGGACTCTCATCTGCTTCTAGATTTTTAATTTTTTTCTTTGTTATATACTAATGTTTAGGTTTGGATTTTGCTTATGTAGCTTTTACTATATTAAGTGCGAAAATATGTGCTCTTTTATTTATTATTCTTTTCAACATTGCTGTTGTCTTAAATTTCACATTTGTTGTTATTTGTTAAATTCTAAAATCCCATTAGTAGGTTTCAGGCCACTATTCTTGATCCTTCATTTTGTTTATTTTATTCAGTGAGACATTTTGATGGATGTATATGTGACATGCATGACAATCTTTACTGAATGAATGCATTTATTCTTATAAATGTATGAATAAATTTTTATTTTATATAAAAGAAATAAAAATAAAATAACTAAAATTTAAAAAATAAAATAAGATCATTAACAGTTATTCCCAGAGTGGCAGTGTTGGCAGCTACAGTGTGAGTCTGTGCTCTGCCCTTCGTCCTGTGCTCTGCCATTCCCCCATGTGCCCTGGGAGAGTGATGTAGGTGAGTAGACCTTACACAAACACTCCATCATTCATCCATTATCTCCAGGATTGTGAGGCCAAGAAGAGGAGTGAAGAGGAGTGTCCTTGCTCTGTGTTTCTTCTGTTGCCCTGAAATGGCCAGCCAGCAGAGGAGTATAATAGCGCAGGGTAGAGGTCTATTGCAGTACTGGCAACAGGAGACACTCTAAGAAACAGATACCTGTAAGCAAAGCCTCCACTTCGGTGAAGAAGCTATCTAGCAAAAAATATCTAAATGCATCAACACAGAACACAAAACAAAGTAAAAAATAAAAAATGAAAAATGACAAGATGAAAAAGCATAATGGAATCCTAAACTCCCAGAACAAACAGGGTCCACAAAAAATAGAAGCAATCAGAAGCCAGCAACTGGAACTCTTCTAATGATATCAGAAGTGAAAAAGCAAATGCAAGAGGTAATAGAAAAATAACCTTTAAGGCACAAAAATATGACTATTAAAAATACAGACATTAAAGCAGGTACAAATAGAGGAGCTCAAAAAAACTATGGAAAGCATGAATGCTAATCATAGACAAGAAATGGAATCAATGAAACAGATCTAAGCAGAAATGCGGAAGACTGCAAATTCCACTGAAAGTATGTGCAGCAGATTGAACGAAGGTAAAGATAGAATATCAGATCTAGAAGACAGGAACATAACTAGTGGCTATGAATAGAAAGGTATCTTAAAAGTCTCAAGAGACTATGAAAAGACAGTTCAACAGCTAAAGGACATAGCAAAGCAGAATACCATAAGATTGGCAGGAATAAGTAAGAAAGCTAGAGATAGCAGAAAAGCCATTGAAAATTCTTGACAGAAATAATGACAAAAAATTCCCAAACATGGATAAAGACCTTAACATACAAATAAATGAAGTGTATAGAACTATAGGTATCCATCTACACTAAAGCATATACTAATCAAAATTTCCAGAAATTCACAAAATATTAAAAGCATCGAGAGAAAAGAAGCATATTCCCTACAAAGGAAAACCCATCAGAATCATAGCAGACTTCTCAACACAAACCATAAAATCAAGAATAGCATGGAGTAAAGTATTTCAACCCCTAAAAGAAAATAATCTTCAAACTAGAAGGATATAACACACAGGGTTTTTTTTTTTTCAGTATTGGGGTTGCACTCAGGACCCTGCTCTTGCCAGGGTCCTAAGTTCAACTGAGCAATCTCTTTCTGCCCACAATTATCTTTTAAATTGATGGAGAAATAGGATGCTTTCATGACAAAGAACAACTGAAAAAATTTATGACCATCAAACAATCTCTACAGAATTCCCTCATAGGAACATTAGAAAGAGATAATGAAAATAATTAACACAGAACACCAACAGAAAGAAGCCAGTAGGCAGAATGATTAATTAAACAGAGCAGAAAGGGAACAAATGTGAAACAGGTAACAACAAAAACTAATACATGTGCATTACAAGCATCAATGTAGGTGATCTCAATTCACTAATCAAAAGAAACAGGTTGGCAGAATGAATCAAGAAGCACGACCCAATAACATGCTACATTTAAGAAACACATTTAACCCTAAAAAAAAACCTCTTAATCTAAAAATCAGAAGGATTGAATACAATTCTTCATGTGACAAGAATACAGGGGGAAAAAAGCAAGAATAGCTATCATATTTGCACACAATGAAAATTTTAAACCAAAACTAATCAAAAGTTTCTAAGAAGGTCATTACACACTTGTTAGAAGAAAACTCCAAGAAGAAGAGATAACAATCATAAATATTTACTTACCAAACACAGACTCATCCACCTATATAAAACAAATATTAACTGACAGTAAACAAACTCTAAGATCCAGCCCTAGCCCAGGCCTGGGGAGTGCGTGGGACCGCTTCCAGCTACCCTGCACCAGTACGACCTGTAAGGTCCAAATCCAGGCACACTGCGTGAGACCCCTTTCGTGCCCTCAGGAGTTCCCGCCAACCACTCTGCTGCCCCCCCTCCACCCCCGCTAAATGAGTGAGAACTTTTGAATGGTTCTCAGGACCCTGGATCCAGCCCTGGCCCAGGCCAGGGGAGTGTGTGGAAGAGCTTCCCCTTTCCCTAGGCCCCTTGTCCCCTTCAGATGCAGCTCAGGCCTGGCATACAGGCCTAGGGTGAAACTGCAGCTGTAGTCCTCGCCGAGAGAGGAGGGGACAGAACTGCCCAGCTAGTCCAGGAGCAGAACATCTTACCAGAGCGGCACATCTTCCCCAAGGCCTGCAGCAGAAAGGAGCTGAGCACAGCAGCCACAGCCAAGCCAGGCACAACTGGATGAATTCAAACTTTCTAGATGTACACCTGAATTTCAGTAGGAGCTAAGATTATAACTACACCAAAGCTCCATAACAAAGGTCAGACGATAGTTCTATACAAATTGACAACAAGAAGGAGCAAAATGCCATCTCAGATCCCAAGGCCACCAGTAATAAGTGCAGAGGACAACAGCAGAGAACAGCTGAAATCAATGACTCACTAGCTTCTGAAATAAAGAAACAACTGCAGAAAGATATAGAGGAACTCACCCCTCCTATTCAATATAATTTTGGAAT
>PVKA01024046.1:0-34787 GCA_004027165.1 Ctenomys sociabilis
GAGGTCCCCTGCACTTGTGGGCCTGGGGAGTCACTCATGAGGTCCCCTGCACTTGTGGGCCTGGGGAGTCACTCACCAGGTCCCCTGCACTTGTGGGCCTGGAGAGTCACTCATGAGGTCTCCTGCACTTGTGGGCCTGGGGAGTCGCTCACAAGGTCCCCCAGCTCATTTCCAACTGCCACATCCACATCTCGGGTTTTCCTTCCCAGATCCATTAACACTGCAGAAGCCCTGGCTCTCCCAGGAGTGGTTTCAGTGATAACAGCGGAGGATGTTCCAGGGGAAAACAACCACAAAGGAGAGATTTTCTACGCCCAAAGTAAGGTGTGTGGTTCATGCCTGGCTCATCGTCCACGCTGCTGGAAGTGCAGTGTGAGGACACTGTAGCAGCAGCCCACTGCCTCAAGGCACAGTCTTGCTGGGATCCAGGGAGGACCACTCCTAAGTCACCGAACTTTCTGAGGTCTGTTGAAGCCCTAAGTCTTCTGAGGAAGGTTCTGACCACATGACAGCTGTGGGCGCAGTAGAGCGGGACCCCGAGGGATGGATCTGTCTCACCCACATCTCCTGTGCTCCTGGGTGTGGAGCAGGCAGGCAGAGGAGGTCCTTATGCCGTAACTAAGCTCCACACCTGGTCTTCTTGCCCCTGGTCCACTCAGGCCTACTTAAGTCTATTCTCACGGGAAGAACATTGAGTTCCTTTTGGCCACAGAGCACAGTTGCCAACGTGTGTGAGTGGGAAGAGTCCTTCCTTCCCAGGGTCTGTGTGTTCGGCTCCTCAGCAGCCTGTGGCTCCCCCAGGTGGTCTGTGTGGGTCAGATTGTGTGCACCGTGGCTGCTGACACCTACGCTCGGGCCAGGGAGGCAGCCGAGAAAGTGAAGATCGAGTACGAGGACCTCGAGCCCAGGATCATCACGATTGAGGTAGCCGGCACCTGGCAGCCGGTGCGCGGGGGGCTGGGGCGGGGCGGGGGTGAGCGGCTCGGCGTGCGCCCTTCAGGGCCACTGAGCATCTCAGAGCAGGGCTCAGGCAGCCTGCACTGTGATGGGACACTGAGGCCCTTCCTGCCAAACCCGCTCCCTCTGCAGCAAGCCCTAGAGCACAATTCATTTCTTTCTCCTGAGAGGAAAATTGAACAAGGAGATGTGGACCAGGCCTTTAAACACGTGGACCAGATCATTGAAGGTGAGTGCAGCTCCCGGGCGTGAGCAGAACGCTTCGGCTCATAGCCTGTAGAGGTTTCAGGCCATGGTTCAGTCCACACTCAAGGTAGGGCAGCATGGTGGAGGGGAAACAGTCCATGGCAGGTGGACAGGAAGCGGCGAGATTGAGGGAGAGGAGGAGACACGTGGGGCCACCGCCTCCCCCACCAGGCTTGGCCTCCCAGCATCACCTTTAGCTCCACCTGCCTGATCCAGTCCCCCCAGGCCCCACCAAGCCATGTGTGAGGGCGGGACCCAGCAGGTATGAGTGCAGCCTTATAGTTTTGCTTGATTTCTTTAATTAGAAGACTGCGGATAGGGAACACCTTCCACTTTTATTCTTATACCTAAGGGGCAGCAGATTGACACAGTGCCATCTGGGGTCTCTGCCAGTAGAATGCTGGCGGCCGTGGGGCTCGTACCATTGGCACAGCTGGGGGGTCTGGGCAGCAATGACTAGGAGGCTTGGGGCACCTAGCGTGGAGAAGGGGCACAACGTGGTAGCTAAGAGTGTAGACCTTGAGGTCCGGTGGCCGAAGCCTGGAGCCTGGCACTGCCACTTACCTTCTGTGTGGCCTTGGGCTCCGATTTTCCTTCCCTGGGCCCAGCTCCCCAACCTGGCACGTTACCCACTAGAGTGCCTCCTCGGCTTGGAATAGGGGTTAAACTGTAATGTGCTAAGCTTTAGAAAGTTATCTAGCAAATTATAAAGATTATATAATTCTTAACTAAAGAAATGTGGATTTTAAAACATGCCACTCTAGCATAAGGATTCTTTTGGCCTCAAGGCAACTGAGAAGTAGCAAGCACAAGAAAAGGCTACCATGCCCCCGTTAACCAGGAGCTAGGTGTGAGGGCGCTCGACTGTCACCCCAGCATCTCAGGAGGTGGAGGCAGCAGGACTGCAAGTCTGAACTCAGCCTGGGCAACTTAGTGACCTAGCAAGACTCTGTCTCTAAACAAAAAGTAAAAAACTTTAGAGATGTAGGTAAGTGAAAGGGCCTGATTTAATCTCAGGCACCAAAAGATAGACACATACATATCTAGATAGATAGATAGATAGATAGATAGATAGATAGATAGATAGATAGATAGATAGATAGATAGATAGAGATCCTCCCTGTGGATGTGCCTCTGCCCCCATGCCTGGAAGGCCAGTGTAAGATACAACTCTAGACAGCCACCAGCCCAGAGAGAGCTCTGAGGGGAATCTGTGTAGCTGAGCCACATGCCCGCCTGTCTTCCTTCATTTAACTGCTCCAGAAGCTCAAAACTCTATATTTATCTATCACTGCTCCAAAAATGTAGTACCTTTTGTTAAAACAGCACACAAATTTTCAGGCCTTAAGGTTTTTCATTTTTGAAAGCAGAGAGATGAAATAAAAATTTTTCTCCTGTTTAAAAATAGAATTTAAGTTAAAAAAAATAATCTGCTTTTAGGCTGGGTATGTAACACAAGCATGCAATCCTAGCTACTAAGGAGGCTGAGGCAGGAGAACTGGCTGGGCCACTTAGTGAGAACTTGTCTCAGAATAAAAAAATAGGGCCCAGGGAGATAGCTCCATAGAATAAGTGCTTGCCTGGGAAGAGCAGGGTCCTGAGTTCAATCCCCAGTATCGCAAAAAAAAAAAAAAAAAGATTTGGGACACAGCTTAGAGAAAAACCCTGGGTTCACTCTCCAGTACTGAAAACTGATTAATCAATTAGAGTTTAGATTAAATGAAACGCACTTTTGAGAGGGTGAGGTGTCAGCATGGTTCACTTTCTGTAAGCCCAAGAAATAATGCTTTGACTTTGGCTTTGGCAGAGAGCAGCTTGCTTCTCCTGGTAGGTCCTCCAGGTAGCTGTAAAGCAAGAGCGCTGTCCTCCAGTGTTGAAGCGAGGGCCATGCCCTCCACACGGCCTGGGCAGTGTACGGGCAGCAGGGCCGGCAGTGCCCCCGGGGCCTCTGAGCTGATGCTGTGCCCCCAGGTGAGGTGCACGTAGAGGGCCAGGAGCACTTCTACATGGAGACGCAGACGGTCCTGGCCATCCCGAGGGAGGAGGACAAGGAGATGGTGCTGCACCTGGGCACCCAGTTTCCCACCTCCGTGCAGGTAACAGGCTTCGGAGACAGCACAGTGAAGGCGCACAGGGTGCACCTGAGAGTGGTGTCACTGCGCCAGAGCTCGGGGCCAGGCCCTGCCCCTGTAACTACTGCTCAGTCTGGGAAGGGCACATGTCGGGTGGCTCTGGGACTGCAGAGAGAGGCCTGCGCCAAGACCACTGGGTCTCCTGGGTACAACCCAGCAGCCCCACCTGCAGGGCCCCCAGGATACAGGGCCTGGGTCTATCCTATCCCCCTAAAGAGCAGACCCAAACTCTCCAAAGACTCGGTGAGAGCAAAGTGAAGGGATGTCGCTTCATGCACGTAGAGTGGCAGGAACCTAAGGACCGATGACAGCCAGGAGGACAAAGACAGAATGAAACTGGGCCTCCAGACCCGGCTGAGGGCAGGAAGATGGCACCGCCTGGGGAAAGCAGCGGCCTCTCCCCTCTCAGCGGGCACTGAGGGCAAACAGGAACTCAGCAGCCCCTCAGCTGTCTCCGCCAAGGGACAGGAAGGCTGTCCACACGGAGACCTCGCACAGCATCACACAGCTGCACCCCGAAGAGTCACGGTGGAGTCAGCCCATGTCCTCGGACAGAAGAACAGAAAAACGGAGGCTGGTGCAGCCACACAGTGGGCAGCAGCACTCACGCCACGACAGAAGTGACCCTGCAAATACTATGCTTGGAAGAGAGCCAGCACCAAAGACCACTTGCTGCGTGACTCCCTTCCTTGAAATGTCCAAAGCAGGCACATCTACAGGGGAAGGAAGTAGATTTGCACCCAAGAGGCAGGTCGAGGGGACAATGCTTCTTTAGGGTTGCCAGGGTGTTCTCAGAGCATATCCTGGAGACCTGTGCACGGCTACGTGAGCAGCAGGGTGCAGCGGGCGCTGGGTCTTTCTCCTGCACGTGCAGAGGCGGCGTGTGGTGGAGCCCCTCAGCCACAGACTGCACTCAGGCCTCCTCGGGGCTGCCCTTGCAGGAGTTCGTGGCTGCAGCTCTGGACGTCCCGAGGAGCAGGATCGCCTGCCACATGCGGAGGGCTGGAGGAGCGTTTGGGGGCAAGGTGACCAAGCCAGCTCTGCTGGGAGCTGTGGCTGCGGTAGCCGCCAACAAGTAAGAGTCATAGTGCCCACCGGCCGGCAGCACTCACTCAGATCTGCCTCTGCCTCTGCCTCTGCCTCTGCCTCCCACAGAGCCTGCCGCCTCCAAAGCCTCCCTGCCCCCCAGGAGCATAACATTTCCCAGGCACAGCTCGTGGGATGGGACGCAGGTCACTTCTAGCGCAGGAAGCCCTTGTGCAGCTGGCGCACGGGCTGGGATGTCCATGGGGACCAGCATCTGCGAAACAGATTTGGCAGTGGAAGCAGAGTCCAAGCGTGAGGGGCCGGCTGGGGTCACCCTTTCTGCCCCAAGCCCACCAGTGGCACGTGGGAGTCTCTTTTCCTACCTCAAAGTGAATTCAGAAAACCAAATCCTACCTGTAACTCCACACCTCATTGCCAAGAGATCACACAACTCCCCCAAGCAGAATAAACAAGGCAGAAGGGGGAAATCGTTCGGTTTGGTTTCCATGGGAAATGTGGGCGTGATGGAGCCAAAAGTGCAGTTGTTAATTTCAGTGCCCCCACACTGGCCCTGTGTAAGCTTTGGTGCTACCCCTGGAGTTGCTGCCACTCAGCTAAATCGCCTCCCCCCCCCCGTTTTCCGCCACTTCATGGCGACTCCCACTCGTGGGCACATCTCCTGCAGGACTGGCCGCCCCATCCGGTTCATCCTGCAGCGCGGCGAGGACATGCTGGTCACTGCGGGCCGCCACCCACTCCTCGGAAGATACAAGGTGCGTGAGAGCCCCGGACTGCCGGGCATTGTGCGGTGCTGACAGCCGCAGTGGGGCCAGCTGCTGGGTCCCCTGCCTCTCAAAGGACACCTGAGTGCAGCCTGAAACTCCTTCAACTGGGGCACCGCCAGTGATGTGCCCACAAGGACCGTCATGCCGGCCACAGGCACAGGCAGAGTGTGACGGAGTCAGTGGTCTGGCGTGTGGTGGGGCAGGGAGGGCTGTGGGCAAGGTCACCGCCCTGTTCTCCCTCCGAAGGTTGGGTTCATGAAGAGCGGGCTGATCAAAGCTGCGGATATTGAGTTCTACATCAATGGCGGCTGCACCCCGGATGAGTCCCAGCTGGTAAGCAAGGAACCCTCCCTCCCACACCGCCACTGGGCAGCTGTGCCCACTCTACTTACAGAACAGCCAGTGCTCTGAAGGATTTAGGTTAGAAACAAAATCTGGCCCAGTCGGACAGCAGTGAAGCTGTATTGCTTTGCTTCTGCGCAGGTGTTAGAGTACGTAGTGCTGAAATCGGAAAATGCATATCACATCCCTAACTTCCGGTGCCGGGGAAGAGCTTGCAGAACAAACCTACCGTCCAACACAGCCTTCCGGGGCTTCGGCTTCCCTCAGGCCACCGTGGTGGTAGAGGCTTACGTGACTGCAGTGGCCTCTCACTGTGACCTGCTCCCCGAAGAGGTAAACACTCAGGCCCTGGAGAAAATGTCACAGCCCTGGCCAATGGCACTGGGAATCCATTGTGGGCCCAGAGAAAGCAGTGCCCCTGATGGCTGCTGAGGCTGGCATAGGAGTGGGTCATGCCAGGGGGCTGAAGACAGTGACATATTTCTTACCTTTCTGTGGGGTTGTGGCTCTGTCTGCAGTGCTCTGGTCCCTGGCGGCCTAGCTGCTGTGTCTGGGGGTCCTCAGCTTGAGTTGAGGTCTGAACCCCAGTACCAAGGCCAGTCAGTCCACAGCAAGGGAGCCTGGGGTCCCAGGCACAGCAGAAATATGGCAAGGCCTGAACCACCAGAGCTGCTCCAGAGCCCAGTGAAGCCACCAGGACCCAGGAGGGCACTGGGACTCGCTGGTGTGTGAGTGCTGGGCTGCAGCTCAAGGCGCTGCAGGGCTGCCAAGCAGGCAGGAGCAAGGCCATGCCATGCAGGAGTGAGGGGGTTCCGGCCAGGAGCACTGTCTCCCCACTACCCTGGACAGTCTGACCATGCGAACCAGAGCTAGGTCCTCAAGCAACCTCAGAGAAGCCTCAGGAGCACACGGAGTGCTCAGTGGAGGCTTCATTGCTGTTCTTGTTATCAGTGTTTGCATGTGTACCTTGTACCTGCGTCACTGTGGCTTTCTGTCCGCCGCTTCTCCACTTAGAAAGGTTTCCCTTTATCATGCCTGCTTCTCGATGGATCAGGTCTTTGAGACGCCCCGCCTTTTCTCATCTTTCAGGTGAGGGAAATAAACATGTACAGGAGGACGAGCCAAACAGCCTACAAGCAGACGTTCCACCCCGAGCCCCTGCGCAGGTGCTGGAAACAGTGTCTGGAGCAGTCCTCCTTCCGCGCCCGGAAGCAGGCTGCCGAGGGCTTCAACAGGCAAAGCCGCTGGAAGAAGAGGGGGCTTGCTGTGGTGCCCATGAAGTTCACCATCGGCTTCCCCATCGCCTACTACCATCAGGTGAGGCCCAGGTGCCGCTTACGGGGGCAGACAGGGACCTGCCAAGACCCAGTGGGACACAGGCTGCGGACCAGAGGACGTCAACAACGAGGTCCGGCTCTGGAGGACCCCGCCGCGGTACCCGGGCCAGTCACAGACACGGGGTGCGGCCAAACTGAGTCCCCGAGAGGCGGGGTGGGCCCAGAGCACCTTCTCTCCCGGTCCGGGCCCCTGGTGACGCGGCAGGGCCTTGGAGACAGTACCCAGGCGACGAGAGCTGAGTCCAGTGTGCAGCCTCGGTGGCATGGGGCTCCCCGCACAGCAGGCCCTGAGCAGTATCTCCTGGACTCAAGCACCAATTATTTTATTTTTGTTTCTCCCCCACTTGACCCCCAAATGGCTCCATAGCCAAACTCGAGGGGAATCAGAGCCCACCGTGAGGGCGAAGGGCGCTTGGGCAGTCAGCGCCGCTTGCTCGCTGTGATGTCAGTTAACTGCCAAAGCCGAAGCTCCTTGGCAGTGCGCGCATTTGCAGAACACAGCTTTGCAAAGTTAAGGCATGCCGTAGCTGGCAGCGCTCCAAACGCAGAACGCTCCGTCCCGGAGGGGGCTGGGCTCCCCGCCGGCTGATGCCCGAGCGCTGCCCGGTAGCGCACGATCCCGCCGCAGTGCCAAGCGCGGGCGCACAGAAGCCGGCTCGCGGACAGGAGGCAGCCTGCGGCTTCACGGCCCTCCTCTCCCAGCCCACCTCCATCTCCGTGCCCCTTCCCCGGCAAACGACCTGTGCCCTTGCTTCCTATTGTCTATATCTTTTCTCATATAAAAGAAACCATGTGATAGTTATGGCATAAGCTTCTGCATCCGATTTGTTCCTACACACGGGTCAAGACTGTCCTTGATGGCATAGTAGTGCTCCATGTGTGGAAATGCTGTATTTTCTTAATCCACTTATCTGTTGTTGGATATATGTGCTGCTTGGAAGACTGGGCTACTGTGAACTGCACAGCCAGAAACACAGTTGCATGGGGCTGTGTACAGTGGAGCCGTCAGCTCTTTCTGGGGACACCTAGAGAGGCAATAGCCAGATCAGGCGGAAACTCTAGTTGTAGGTTTGTGAGGAGCTCAGCGCTGAGGCTCGCAGTGGCCCGATGAGTTCACCTTCCCACCCTCAGCGTCGGAGGGCTCCTTTCTCCCAAGGCCTCGCAAGCAACTGTCATCTGACTTCTCGAGGGGGCCTCTCAATCTGGAGTGAGATGAAATCTCAGTGTTCTTTTAATTTGTATTTCCCCAATGAGCAGAAATGTGGAGCTCTTGGGAAAGCATTCATGGGGCTGGGGGGACAGCTCGGCGGTCTAGGGGCCTGCCTGGCAGGGCAAGCCCCCGGCTCATCCCGGGTACCGTGTGGTGCCGGCCCCAGGACCCCTGGTGTGCAGTGCTGGTCATCGGAACTGAGCCTGTGGCCCATGCCTGTAATCCCAGCACTGAGCAGCCTGGGACAGGAGGCGCACTCTGAGTCTGAGCTGCATAGTCAGACCCTGTACCAAATAAATACATGACTTTTTTTTAAAAGCATTCATTGGGGGCCTGCCCATTAGTTCAGTTGTTTGAGTGCCTGCTGAAACAAAGCAGTCAGGCTCAGGATGCTGTGGTTCCACCCCTGATCCTCAAGCCAAACCAGACCTGCATCCTGAGGCCACCAAAATAAATAAACAAACAAAATAGAAAGCATTTATTAAGGGCTAGGGAGACAGCTCAGTAGAATAAGCACCTTCCTGGCAAGAGCGAGGTCCTGAGTTCAATCCCCAGTGCAGCAAAACAAAATTTAAAAAAGCATTTATTAGTTATTTGTACTTCTTTTTCTGAGAAGTGTCTGTTTATTTGCCCATTTTTAGTTGCCCAATCTTTAATTGAATCTTTTATTTTTCTTTCTCTTTTTTTGTAGCAGGAATTGAACTCACAACCTCACGCTTGCCATGCAGGCACTGTGCCACTGAGTTATAGCCTTGGCCCTGGATTTTTATTCTGAAGAGTCCTTTTAAATATATATATATATATATATATATATATATATATATATATATATATATATATATATATATCTTTGAGTATTAGTCCTCCATCTGAGAAGTAGCTGCCAAACGCTTTTCCTGTAGGCTGTCTCTCCACTCTCTTGGCTGCTTCCTTCACCGTGTAGAAGTTTTGGAGTTGACGCAATCTCATTTGTTGGGTGTTGTTTCTTGTGTAACTGAGGTCTGTTCAGAAGGCGCCTGCCTATGTTTACATCTTCGGGGGCTTCAGCTATTCTGTCTCCCACCACATGAAGTATCGTTTGACCCACTGCACCTGAGTTGCGTATCTGGGAAGAGAGGCGAGCCCAGCTCCAGCCTCCTGCACGTGGACAGCCAGTTCTCGCAGCGCACCTCTCCAAAGGGCAGCCTTCCCTCCAGCGCACGTTTTGGGCCCTTTCACCCCACGGCTGTAGTGGCTAGGGTTGCTTCCGTGCCCCCTGGACTGCCGCACTGACGCTCACGTCTGCTGCCGTGCCAGCACCGAGCTGCTTCTGTCACTGTCGCTTTGCATACAGCGTGACAGCTGGGGTCACATTTGCATCGTGCTCTGCTCCTGCTGCTCTAGCTCCTCTGGATTGCTGCTGGCTCCAGGCACATCTTAGGTCTGTTCGCTCCATTCCTGTGAGAAGGCTCTTGGTGTCCGCACCGGGACTGCATGAAGTGCGCGTATCAGGCTTGGAAGTTTAGCCGTCTTGACAAGATGGGTCTGTCTGCTCAGGGACGGGGGCCCATTTCCACTGCCTGCCGTCCTCCTCGGTTTCTTCTTTTACGAGTTCTGTGGGTTTTGTTGTGCAGGTCTGTTACTTCTTGATTAGGTTAATCCCCAAGTATTTAAGTTTTTTGAAGCTATTATGAATAGTACTTATTTCCTATTTTTTTGGTGAGTTACTAATTGGTATACATAACACTGGTGGTCTCTGTTGATCTTGCGCCCTGCCACACTACGCAATCCATTCATCAGTGCAGGAGTCTCAGGGGAGATTTTTCACATCTGTGTTAATCAGGGAAGTGGAGCGCAGTTCTGTCTGGTTTTGGAATCAAGGCCCTGCCAGCTGCCAAGAATGAGTCGGGGTGCACTTTCCATTTCAGTTCCACTGAAGAATCAGAGAAGCACTGGCATCAGACACTCCGGAAGGCCCGCAGACTACTGTCGTGAGCGCACCCGCTCCCTCTGCTAGCTCTGGACCTTGACTTCCTGTCTTCCTGGCATGCTCAGATGCACAGCTGTGTAGTCTGTGGGCGCTCGCTCTTCTTCTGACGCAGCTATTCACAGCTATGAAGTTGCCTGTTAGGACTGGGTGCTTTAATTGTGTTCACCGAATTCTGGTATACTGCACTGAAATTGTCATTTGATTATAGGAACTGTCCCATTTCTTCCTTGACTTCTTTCCTGTGACTCACTGATTTTTCAAAATGGTCCTGTTTAATCTCTGTGTGTTGCATAATTGGCTTCTTCTGCTGTTGAGCTCTGGTTATATTGCACCCTGATCTGATCATATGCATGGGATGTTTTTGATTCTGTCATATTTATTTAAGCACACTTTATAAGCTTATACGTGGTCCATTTTGGAGAAAGTTTTATGTACTGCTAAGCACAATGCATGGTCTGTTGTCAGTAGATACAGCATCTGTAGATCTCTATCAATTACCTCTGTTCTGGGCCAGCAAAATAACTCAGCAGACTAAAGCCCCTGCTGAAGCAAGCTTAGGCAAGCTCAGGGACTGCGGTTCAATCCCCAGCACCACATGCCGCTCCAGCCTCGTCCCCAGGGTGGGCTAAGCAGGCCACAGAGTCATCCCAGCACTGGAAAGGCTGCAAACAGGAGGATCACTAGGAGTCCGAGCTATGTAGTAAGACCTTGTAACAACAAAATATATTTTTTTAAAAATTGCTTCTCTTCTATGATGTGGTCCAACTCTAGTATTTGTTGGGGCTTTTGTCTAGTCAGTCTGCTCGTGGCACTGTGACACTGCAGGTCTCTGTGATGACTGTTTCGATGTTTAGTGTCCAGCAGCGTTTGTCTGCTGAAGGCTGTGCCAGGGCTTGGCGCACATGTATTTCTGATTATCTCTTCCTATTCGATTGTTGCCTTAGTCAATTTGTAGTGATTTTCCATGCTTCTCTGCTCAGCTTTGGCTTGAAGTCTACTCTCTCTGAAAACAGAATAACTACCATTGCTTGTTTGGGGGCTTCCATTATATGGGTTATTTTCCATCCCTTAATTTGTAGCTTATTAAATTCCTTTTGAATTAAATGTGTTTCATATTTATGACCATACTGTTGGTTTTTGTTTCTTGATCCAATGGGCCAATCTGTGTCTTAGATTAAGGAGTTGCTATCACTCATGTTGAGAGTTATTACTGATAGGCTTTGACTTATTCCTGTCAGTCGCTGCCCCCAACCCCCCCCCTTCCGTCTGACTGTTCATCCTATCCAGCATATTCATTCTATTAGGCCGTTGACACTGTTGGCTTTGTTGTCTGTTATCCTTATGTTTGTTTGTTTGTTTTGTTTTGTTTTGGTAGGCATGAATTTCTTAAGGTGCTCCTTTCATGAAAACAACTTATTTCTCCCTCAATTTTCAAAGGCAGTTTTTCAGGGTGTATTAATATGATTTGGAAGCTGATTTCTTTCAGAGCTTGAAACATTTTGCTCCAGGCTCTCCTGGCCATTAGGCTTTGTGTCAAGACATCAGCCATAACCCTAATGGGTTCGTTTTTGTGAGTTACTGCTTTTCTCCAACAGCTTCTAAGATTTTGTCCTTGTGCTGGACTTCAGGATTCTGACCAGGATGCATGTATCATGGGGAAGTTGTGTACTGATTGCGGGTATTTGGGGTTCTATGTGCCTTGATCTTCTGTATGTTTCCCTAGACTTGGGAGGTTTCCTGCCATTATTCCTCTAAATGGGTTTTTTAGGTCGTATTTGCCGTCTCTTGCTTTTTCACCAGTTCATGTCATCTTAGTTTGAGATGAACCTTCTTTGCCCCTCCCAGTAGCTGATGGACCCACTTTCCACCTTCTCCTGTCACTGCTCAGGTACCTCTGAGGATGTGGTCACCTGCAGCAGCCCATCTTCCCTTCTGCAGTCTTCACTTTGGTCCCTTCTTTTCTATGCTTTCAATAGAAATTTTCACCACCTGGGTTTCTGTTTGGCACTTGTGGTGGCTGCCGCTCCTTTGCTAACATGACCATTCGTGCTTCTCATCGCTTTGTTTAGCTCAGCTAGCTTCTCATCAGCATCTTCTAAGATCGCTGATCAGTTTGAGCTCATTATCTGTTTAGTTAGCTCATCTCTGCACTGCTGAGCAACATAGGACCCGCCTCCTCTCTGCCTCCTCCCCTTTTAGTCACCTTGTGCAATTCAGTTCTGTAGGCCTTGATTTCCCCATGATGTCCCACGGGTCAGCTCTGGGGGTCAGGGAGGTCTTGAGGTCCTCTGTCGCCTTGTTTTCTCACTGAGTGTGCATGTGGGTGTGCATGCTGAGGGCTGGGGGGTCACTACAGTGGGGAGACTTCCCAATGCAGCATTGTCTTTAGTCAGTGCCTGCTTCCCAGCCATGTGTTCTGGGCATGGCTAACCATCGGCCGAGCTGGGGCACAGGGTTGGCTGCATGCATGTCCTGGGCATGCTGCAAGGGAAAATCCCAGTAACTCACAGAGCCATGTGCCCCCCGCCTCCTGCCTGCTATGGTCTGAGCATCAGGGCTCTGTGCACATTCAGTGGCCCAATTGATGGGAACAGCCCACCCCAAGGACACCAAGGTGGACCTGAAGAGACAGTGGCCTCGTCCTGGAGAATGCTGGGGTTGTGAGTCCCAGCCCTGCCTTGCCGCCCCCTGGCAGCTGGATCTGGCCAAGTCTCTTCTCTCTGGGCTCCTTGGTCCTAGGGCACTCCTGAAGAATCTGGGCCAAGGCAGTGGGTCCCAAAGCATCCAGTTGTCAAACTCAGCTGGGAGCTTGAAACCTGGCTCCTCCTCCATCAGACACTGAGCGGGACTTTCCAGGCTGGGCCCCTCCCCTCTCCCTACACCATGACCTGAAAGAGCTCCTGAACCTCAAATTCTCCCAGTTCCTCTAACAACCAGGAGAAGCATGCCTGGAGATGGGCTCATGTGGGTTCCACTGGCTTTAAATTAAAAGCCAGGGAAGGAAGAACAAGTGTGCACAGGTGGGAGCTCTGGGAAGTCAGTGCCAAAGTCTGGCACTGAAGGCAGACATAGGTCTGCCTCAAGGGCTGTCAGGCTTGGGGCTTCCTGTCTGCAGCCTCTAATAATAGCTTTTCTTCAGAATGGAAGAAAGCGAGGTTGGTTCCATGAAAAATGGTTGTTTGTCCAGTACATTAAGCTGCTCTCACAGCAGCATTCAGCTGTGGCCCTTCCCAGACTGTCACACGGTTGTCCCTCACAGGCAGCAGCTCTGGTCCACGTCTACCTGGATGGCTCAGTCTTGGTGACTCACGGCGGCTGTGAGCTTGGACAAGGCCTACACACCAAAATGCTCCAGGTAGGAGGAGACAGGAATGAGAGACGCTGGGGCGGGCTGGGGGAAGCTGGTGTTGGGCTGAGGAGAGAAGCCACTGCTCCAGCACACAGAGGAGCCCAGCATGTAGGTCTTCTGAAAAGCATCGTTCTAGTTTTCAAAGACAAAATATTACACAACATTATGACAACCACTAAGAGCGGCAATGTGCCCATCCAGACGCTCCGAGAGATGCGATGGTTTTAACCACAGGAAAGATTAAATCTACTGAGAAACATGCTTCACAGAGCTGGCCAACATGTGCACTGATTCCAAGAAGCATGTATCTCATACTGTTGAAAACACAAGGGATTATTGCAACAGGAAAAAGTCCCTTCTTTAAATACAAAGAATTTTTTTAGAGGGCCAGGGAGATAGCTCAGTAGAATAAGTGCTTGTCTGGCAAGTGCAAGGCCCTGAGTTCAATCCCTGGTTCCACCAAAAAGAAAAGTAAAAAAAAAGTTTTTTAGCATGCCATTTGAATAAAAAATGTATATGTGAGCCAAGCATAGTGGTGTACACCTGCAAACCCAGCCTAGGCCATATAGCAATACCCTGTTTCAAAAAGACACACACACACACACACAACCAGGTATGTGAAACAAAGCCTCTCAGTGAGAATACAAGATTCTTTATAGAAGGAATATTATTTAATGATAGAGTTATTGGGATTAGGAAATATTTAAAACCCACATGGCCTTTCTAAATATACTGTCACTCTTTACAAGCAAACTCGGAGAGGGAACAGTGCCCAGTGACATCGTCCACAGACCACAAGCTGAAGGAAAAGCATAAAGCAGAGCACAGGTCCCACAGGGTCCCGGCACCGCCGTGGGGTGACCACTCACCCTGGAAAACAAATATTATCTTCACGGAGCTGTCTGGACCCAGCTTCAGCCTTTGTCACGGTGGCTGGACAGTGGAGCTTCACAATCTGTTCCTTTGAGAATGGAAATGGGTTCACTTGGAAAGGAGTCTCGAGGCTCACGAAGTCATCCCGTCTCCCCGGCAGGTGGCCAGCCGGGAGCTGGGCATCCCCACATCCTACATCCACCTCTCAGAAACCAGCACCGTGACGGTGCCCAACACTACCTTCACTGCGGGCTCCATGAGCACAGACACCAACGGGAAGGCTGTGCAGGTGACTTGCCCTCATTCGCCAGTGACCCAGAAAAGAGGGAGTCCCGGGAGGCCAGCCACGGCAGGTCCCGGCAAGCTCTCTCCTGCCTGCCGGGTGCAATGCCACGTGGCTGGGGCTCCTGGTCCCACTCTGTGGCATGTGAAAGCTGCCCATGCCACTCCCTTGTCTTGCGAAGAGGCAGGAGGGTAGCAAGTTTAGGGCAGCCTGGGTAACAGGGAGGCTTTCTCTCAAGAAGAGAAATGAACAGGGTTGAGGATGTAGCTCTGGGGCAGAGCACCCAGGTTCAATCCCCAGTACAGGAAAAACATTCTCTCACTGTCTCTACCTTTTATCTCTGATGTCATTTCAAACATTTGTTTCTAGAATGCCTGCCAAATCCTGATGGACCGTCTTCAGCCTGTCATCAGGAGAAACCCTAACGGGAAGTGGGAGGAGTGGGTGAGTGTCCCTCTGTTGTCCCAGCCAGGCGAAGGCTGCAAGGGCCAGGCCAGCGCCCTGGTGGTGGAGGCGTCTGTTGAGGAGACCTGGCTCAGAGCCACGCGCCGCTGCCAGGGCTGTCAGACGCGCCAGCCGTGGTCTCTCGTCTGTGCTGGGGCACCCCAAAGGGCCACGCCGCTCTTCATAGTCAGTATTGCAGTTGCCTTCGTCATCATTACACTCACCACGGCACCTCCGTGTCTGCCCCCACGTGTCTGCCCCCACGTGTCTGCCTCCACAGGCTAGCTCAGGCAGTCCTGCAGCAAGGTGGCAATCAACTGCGACACAGTGGGCAGAAACACCTGTGCTGCCTCCTGTGTGGGACCTTTCCTTGATCTCCCCTTTTACTAGCACAGGTCAGCAGTGTGTACCAAGAGCATTTGTCCCAGAACCCACCTGTGTCCATCCCGTGTACTCCAAGTACACACGTGTGTAAATACACCTCTCCCCCCTTAAGAGACAAAAAATGTGTAAAGCAGGAGTCGCTCGTGGCAGAGCCAGTGGCCGTGGCATCCTCCAGGCATCCGGCTCATAGGAGGCTGACGGTGCCGAGCTATGACCCCCAGAGACCAGCAGTTCTGGAGCAGTTTTCCTGCCTTCCCAGAACTGCTGCTTCCTGAAAAAGAATCATCTTTTTCAGATCAAAAAGGCCTTCGAGGAATCCATCAGCCTCTCAGCCACCGGGTATTTCAGGTGAAGCTGCATGGGCCAGGATGAGCACATGGGCAGGGAAGGCGGGGCGGGGCCGCTGGGCCCTGGGGCAGCAGCCATCAGGTGGGAAGGGCTTGCTGCCAGCACACACCTGGAAGTAGCCCCAATGCAGAGCACAGGACCTCTGTGCTGGTGCAGCCCCTCAAGGAGACACTGGCCCCAGCCCTACCATGTGGACCCCACCTGCTGGCCGGGCCACCACCTTTACCCTGCGTCTCTGCAGAGGCTACCAGACCAACATGGACTGGGACAAGGAGCAAGGACACGCATTCCCCTATTACGTGTATGGAGCAGCCTGTGCCGAGGTGGAAATCGACTGCCTCTCGGGGGCCCACAAGGTGTGGTGTGTGTCCAGTATGACCCCTGTCACAGACCCATGGCTTTCAACAACTAACCTTGGCCAGTGACCCTGTCCTCCTCCTCTTGCACAGCTCCTGAGGGCTGATATCTTCATGGATGCCGCCTTCAGCATCAACCCCGCTGTGGACATTGGGCAGGTGGGTATTTCCAAAACCTCCCTCCTCCAGGACCCTGATTGGTGCCTGGGTAGGCAGGCACCCAAATACTCACACCATTGTGTGTTACACATGCATGCACACGTGCCTCCACACATGTACACGTCAATGCACACATCCTGCATAAGTGCAGTTGTCTTCCAATGTAGAGTTAAACCCACCCCACTTGTGATGTGGCCCTGCCTTTTTCTGGCCTTCTTTCTTGGCACAGGACCTAGTCCACCTCCCAGTTGGCTAGGAAAGCAGAGATGGGGTTCTGGGCTGAGCTGGGGTCCTGAGAAGGGGTCCTCTGGGCTGAGGTGGGGTCCCAGGTGAAATGCGGTCCATGGTCCCCAAGTAGAGATCCGGAGCTCAAGAGGCTACCCTGGCACCAAACTCCAGCAAACAGTGGTGTCTGCCTGCCGGCCACCTCCCTCCTGTACTGCTAAGGGATCAGGCTGCCTCTCCTAAACCCCAGTCCTTAATTAAAGGACTGTGTCACTGTTTCAAGCTGCAGCCTTGGTCTCCCTGAGCCACGAGCCCCTGCAGTGCCCCAGGTCCAGAATGGCACCATCGCAGCCCTGTGGACGGGACCTGGAGTCCAGCCCAGGTCCCTAGACCATGAGGCAGCAAGCAGCAGCAGCCCATGCCCACCTCCCCCTCCCACCCCCTTTCCTCCCAGCAGACCCCACCACCCCTCAATGGTACAGAGGTGTGAGGCAGGGCTATGACCAGGAAAACCCCATCCGAAGAACAAAAAGACCAATGGCAGCAGACAGTCCTTGGCCTGTAATCCCTTCCTGTAGGGACAAGCCCTGTCACTTTCTAATTTAGCGATAAGTTTGCTTGCCTTAGTCCAAAACTTGAAGATGCAAAAACAAGCTGGGACTCCCTTCCCACACTTATGAACTCCAGGCAATGCCCTCCGCAAAGGGGGCCTCTGCCTAGAGAACGAAACCACGGCATAGAAGCAGCCAGGCGGCAGCACGCGCCTATTAGAGTGCAATGTGTGCTGCAGATCGAGGGGGCCTTTGTCCAAGGCATGGGGCTGTACACCACGGAAGAGCTGAAGTACTCCCCAGAAGGTATGCTGCGTTCCCGGGGCACAAACGACTACAAAATCCCCACGGTCACTGAGATACCAGAAGATTTCCGCATCACCCTGCTGCACTCTCGGAACCCCATAGCCATCTACTCCTCCAAGGTGAGCTCCGGCATCCATGCTGGCTGCCTCGGGCTGTGTCTTAGTCACTTCTCTCAGTGCTGGGACAGAATCCCCAGAAATCTAGAGGACCTATCTGGAGGGGTTTATTGGCTCACAGTTAAAAGTTCCAGTCCTTGTAGGGCCAGCTGACTCCAGGGAGGCTGCCAGGAAGGGGCCTGGCGGAGGGGAGCTGCTTGCCTCAGGGCCCCAGGAAGCTAGGTGGGAAGGGAGGGCCACGAGGGAGGAAACCCTTCCCAGCCACACACAGAGCCGCCTCCTGCCCGTCCCTCCTGACAGTGGGCCCACTGACACCACCTTCTGAACAAGGAGGCTCCAGGTTCTACTTGGAGTCTGAACTGCAGCCATCCTCCTAGGAAAGGCTCTGCAGCATGGCTCACTCAACACAGGCTTGTTCCTGCACCCCTGGAATCCGGATGTCCCAGACAGAGCCTGGCCACACTGCATTCTTGAGTCCTTGCTCCCTGGGTGGCCGCCAGCTTCTCCCACATTCTCCCCCTGACCCCATCCTGGCCTCTAGAAGGACGCTGGCTGTGTGGACCAGGGCCGACCCTAGTGACCCTTCTGTACTTGGTCGCCTCTGCAAGGACCTCCTCTGCACAGTCACTCTGGCAGTGCTGCAGTCGGGACTGGGCAGAGGAGCTCTTGGAGCCCCCTGGTGCTGGCTCCCCGGCTGCAGATCCCAAAGGAGAAAGGGAAAAAGCAAGCAGGCCCATGGGGTGAAGCCCATGGAGTCCCCACTCCCCGTGGAGAAAGGAAACAGCCCTGAGTTCAACGGCAGGACTGGGGAGGCGCTGAGGCCACCAGGAGGCGCCTCCTCGCCAGCGGCAGGGCTCTGGCCTCCTGGAGGTGGTGACTGCAGGGAGACCATGCGGCCAGCATGGCAGCTCAGGGCCCAGAGGACAAGGGATGGGGGGCTCTCCTCAGGGGGAGAGAATGGCAGTGAGTGAGTTCGTGTGCGTGCGTGCGTGTGTCCTGCTCTGAGTGTGGCTGCGAGCCTGTCCCCCAGCTCAGCACACACATCACTGCCACGTGTCTCCTCAGGGCCTGGGCGAGGCCGGGATGTTCCTCGGCTCCTCAGTGCTGTTAGCCATCTGGGATGCGGTGGCCGCCGCCCGCCGGGAGATGAGGCCGCACGAGGCCGCCGCCCTGTCCCCACGCAGCCCAGCCACCCCCGAGTGGATCCGGATGGCGTGCGTGGATCAGTTCACCGACATGGTAAGGGCTCGGGGAGGGTGGCAGCTGCCGGGCAGGTTGGCCCTCCCACCGGCCCTCGGCCTGCGCTGTCTGGCACTCCAAGGCCCGAAAAGCAGGGAGCCGCCCTCACACCCCCACAAGGGCTTCCTGGTTTCAGGCCCGCCCAGAGGACGCATACTGGGCTGGGCTCCTGGTGCAGAGGGAGAGGACCGCTGCTTCCGGCGTTTTAGGAAAATGCCGTTGACAGCACATGTGGGGTTTCTGTCTTTGTTGTGGTTTTGGTTTTTTGAGACGTGGTTCTGCTAAGTAGCCCAGACTGGCGTTGAACACACTATGAGGCCAGCTCGACCTTGAGCTTGCAGAGATCCCTCTGCCTCAGCCTCCGGAGTGCTGGGATCACAGGCGTGCACCACTCTGCAGACCCCACCTGCTGTTTTGACAACCTCAGTCACCAACAATGCTTACCAGACGTCCAATCTGGTTAATCCCGCTGACCCAAAAGCTCTTGTTGAACATGTAGTTTAGATGGAAATAGCAATCCCCAGCTGCACGTTTAGACACAGTACTCGCCCGCCCGGGGACTCCAGGTGCGTCTGCTGCTGCTCCAGGCGCGAGCTAGAGCCACCCTCGGGAAGGGCCTCCCAGAGCTGCCCTCCAGGCCTGCGCAGCCCTGGTGGAGCCCCGGAGTGTGCTCGGCCCCGGAAGCCTATAGCACATGGCACCCAAGCCCTTCAGGACGGACGGCAGGGGGCGCTCAAGGGCGCGCTCATTCAGTGTTCATGGGGCCGCGTGCTCTGCCTCTCCCTCCAAAGCCCAAACATGCAGACATCCGCTTGAGGGAAAAGAGATCTGTAACTAAAGGGGGACAAATGCAAGGCACACAATTCTGATAAGTGAGGTGACCATCATCAACTTGTTTCCTAAAACTGTCATTTGTCTCTGAGCTGTAGCATTTTTCATATTGTAACTTGTTATTAACAACTATCTTCCTACCCTTGGTCTCTTCCAGATTCCCAGAGACGATCCTTCGACATTTACACCTTGGTCCATCTGTGTGTCTTAATTCTGTGTTTTCTGGAAATGAGGATACAAGGTTGACCTAAAGTCTCAAGCCAGAGCAGATAGGCTGACAACTGGCAAGGATAATTTTAGCAGTTTTCAATGATTCCCCGTGGTTTAAGTCGCTGCATATTCCCCACAAACCATGGTAAGCTGGTAATAAAACCCTCAATCCACAATGTGTCCATGAGTCCGAGGTATAAGTGTGCCATGCTTGGAGGCTCTCTCAGTGGGGCAGGAGCACTGGGTTCTGGTGCGGGGCAGGAGCCAACTGCACCATCCCACTCCCCCTGCAGGCTGGCTCAGTTGCAGGGCCTGCAGGGAGGCCCCAGGCAGGGACGCCTGGGGGACACGGCACCAGGTCTTGGGCCCAGACCCTAAAAAGGGATCGTGCCCCCATAGGACTATGGGGTTCTCTCCAGAGCTGGCAGCGCCCACACCAGCCTGACCACTCCTGATCCTGTAATCCTGGCATCACACCTACTGTTTGATGCTGTGACAAGTAGAGGCCTTGCCTGGTGGGGTCACCTGACCCAGAGTCCGACACTGTGAGCTAAAGTAAACCGTGCCTTTCCCAAGCACCCAGCCCTGGGCTTTGTGTCACGGTGGCCCCCACAGGTCCTGCCCATCCACAAGGCCCTGCCCCAGCATCGCAGGACAAGAGGAGACCTCAGATGGCTCTTGAGTCCCTGCCATGGCCTCAGGGCTCAAAGTAAAACCAAGATTTCTTCCTTTGGTGGTCAAAATGGCACAGAGGGCCAGGAGATGGCTCAGTGGAGTAAGGGCTTCCCTGGCAAGTGCAAGTTCAATCCTTGGTTCTGGAAAGAAAAAAAGTGGCACGGAGTCCTCGAGGCTCCTGCATGGTTCTTGCCTGCTGCTCTCAAGGAGAGGGGATGCAGCCCCTGGCAGCAGTGAAAAGCGCTCTTTGGGGCGAAGGGCAGCTGCAGGCATCGCCATGCAAGGGCGGATTGTGGTGGAAGGACAACATGCAGCCCTGCCTCTGTAGGAGAGAAGGCCGGTGGGAAGTGAGGCAGTCAGGGTTTCCTACTGTGGAGGGTGTGTGTGTGTGTGTGTGTGTGCGCGCGCATGAAATCGCCAGCTGTCTGCGTCCTCATCCACACGCAGCCGTGCTAGCAGAGAGCACTGCACGTGGGCTCTCAGAGAGCTTTTGCCAGGTGCCCACAGGACACAGACAGGAGCAGCTCGCAGAACCTTGTAGCTTACGGGCGAAGATGGGGCCTCTGGTAGCACAGAAATCACTCCCACAAGACACGTCTCCAAGGCCCAGCGGTCTACAGTTAACTAAGGCCCATACACATCAGAGAGCCACAAGAGCAGGGTGCAGGGTGGGGAGCAGAGGCCCCGGGTTGCATCGTTGGCACCACAGATACCTGGGTCATAAGTAATCAGGAAGCCAGGAGCTGACGCTCACTGGGCACGCGCCTGTGCCACCTGACCTCAGGCCTTGCTGCAGGAGTAGGGTCGTGTTAGGCACAGGGCGGGAGCTGACGCCCACTGCGCACGTGCCTGCGCCACCTGACCCGAGGCCTTGCTGCAGGAGTAGGGTCGTGTTAGGCACAGGGCGCGGTGGGAGCTGACGCCCACTGCGCACGCGCCTGCGCCACCTGACCCGAGGCCTCGCTGCAGGAGTAGGGTCGTGTTAGGCACAGCCTCGAGCCTGGCCAGCCCACGAGGGGCCTCGGGCTGAGGCCAGCTACCTCCCCTGCTCTTGGAGACACGCGAGGGCTTCCGTGTACCTATATTTTGTTTCATAAGAAGGGGGAAGTGCCTGGGCTTAAACTTGCTTTTAAGTGTTCTGTGTTGTGAAACTAACAAATGTAAATTTTCCTTCCATTTTTAGCCACCTGTTGAGATAATAGCAACATCTATTAATTCTTCAGTATTTGTTACATCAACCTCTAAATTATTTCCTTCTCCACCTGTCATGGTTTGGGGTTTTTGCAAGGGGAGCAATTCAATACAGGGCACATTTAATAAGATTATTTTATAATAAATCACCCAAAGAACCACAAAGAGTGTAGAAGATCTGTTCACAGACTGAAGAACAAAGAATGCAGCCAAGGGCCTGGATTCCACAGCAATGTTCTGCACGAGTCCAGCTGAAAACCTAGAGCTCACAATGCCTCTCACAAGTCCAGCTGGAAGCCTAGAACCCGCGGCAACGTCTTGTGCAGGCGCACTTCACTGATCTGCGCTGGAAAGGCCCAAAGGTCAGTAGTGGAAGCCAGTGGGGTGAAGGATCTTCACCAGCAGGCTGAGGACTCTGAATATAGGCAGGAAGCAGTGCTCAAGGTAAGCACCAGAGCTCCCCCGAAGGTGCCACAGCCACCCTCAGCGATAGTGAGGTCCCGAGCTCCTCCGGTGATGAGGAAAGCGGAGTTCCCATCAGGAAAGCCAGCGCGACAAGCTTCTCCAGGAGGCTGAGCAGTGCACCATCTCCCCTCCACAGCCAGGAAGCAATGCTCAAGGTGAGGACCAGAGCTTCCCCCAGATGAACAATTGCTGCTCTCAGTGACAACAGGTGCTGAGCTCCTCCAGCAAAAAGAACAGTCAAGTTCACCAGAAAGGCCAGCATGGCAAGATCCTCCAGCAGAACAGCCCAAGAGAACCAGCAGCTTCTCCTAACAGCTTCTCCAGCTCTGCCTCTGGCAACAACCTTCAGGTGGCCCTGCCACTCTGGCGCCACGCCAGTCAGTTCAGCTGGGTGTCCATGCTGACCACCAGCTAGCAGTCCACTGCACCACCGAATGTTTATTCGCTCACCTTTTCATTATTTTGCTGCTTCTGGCACAATCTCCTAGTGATGCCTTTCTCTATTAGTATGTAACACTGACTAGCAAAAAAGAAAATAAGACATCAAATACTTCTCTGGCACACAGCTGCTGTCCCCTGTCCTCCAGCTCCCTGGCCTCCACACGTCTCCCACCGGCCCTTGTGGATCATCCCTGTGACTCCCCGAGCTCTGCCAACGTGACCCGTCCCTACACCACTGGACAGTGGGGTGGCTGCACTCTTTCCTTCAGACCCTGCTTGTCTCCTGCGGTGCCCCCTCCCAGGGCCTCTGACCACTGCAGCCTCCTCCCTGCCTCACAAAGGAAGGACAGCGTCACCAGGCAGCCAGGGCCTAGCTGCCCCCTGTCCCCTCAGCCCTGTGACCCCTGTTTCCTGAGCAAAGCTTGCTCTCCCAGCCTCCGCCCTTGCCGACTGTTGATATGCCACTGGAGTGGTGTCAGGTGACAAGCTGGACTGGCCCCTTCAGCCCACAGGAAGCTCCTGCAGCGCAGGGCCCTCTTTCCCCCCTCTCCGCTGCCTCCCCATGCTCCCGCACCCAGTCCCAACCCCAGGCAACTGCAGAGCCACCCCTGTGCCCACATCTACCCGGTCTCCACCTTGACCATTCTCACCTGCTCTCCTCCAGTGCTGTCTGTCTGTCCACACAGTGTTTCAGGGAGCAGCACTATGGCCCCTGTACCCAGCTGGGCAGATATCGTCCCCCCAACACTCCCTCAGTTCCCAGGGCTGTGGGACAGCAGCTGGGGAGCACCTTCTCTCCCTCAAGGCCATGTTGCAAGCCCGGGGCCAGGCACCACTGGCCGGTGGCCTCAGGAGCTCACCTGAATCCTCCTGGCTATGGACTCAAGGGGCCCAGGTTTGTGGTGACCACACTGTTTGCTTGGCTCCCATGGCTATGGTCTCTTCCCTCCCTCAAGGCCCTCTCTCAGATGATGCCGGTTAAGGGCTCAGGGTCATCTGCTCCCCCAGAATATCACCTTAACCTGATCAACCTGCCAAGACTCAACCCCCTGGAAGGCCAGGTGAGCAGGTTGGCCATGACACAATGCATCCCTGTAGGGTCTGCCACCTGCACACTGCAAGGTGACTACAGTTTAAATCCTGGGCTGTGTGACCCTGGTCCATGGCTCCACCGTCAGGTGTAGGAGCAGGAAGCTGGCACAGAGACCCCCTGCCTCTGCACACTCGCCAGATTGGGCAGAAAGGGTGCAGCTGCCCAGCACTGCAGACACTCAAGTGCCAACACCCACCCACTCCCAGACCATGTCCTTGCATCCTGGACCTGGTTCCCGGGGCACTAGTGTGAGGACCCCCTTCCTCAGAGCCCAGGCTCCCCAGGCCTGAAAGAACCAGGAATGGCCCAGAGGCCTATGGGTACCCAAAATAACTGCCCAGATCCTTCTTGAAGAACCCGCCTGCCGACCCCCACTCCACCTGGGGCCCAAAGAGCCCAAAATGAAGGCAGCCATTGCCCAGTGGCGACAAACTGCCCACGGGCTTTCCCAGGACCAGTGTGGGGTGCGTGCTTCTCCCAGGTTTGTGCCCCTGCTGTGGGGCGGAGCTGCCTCTGGCATTGTTCTTGGTGACTAAGGAAGCTGGTGTGAGCCTGGCCTGTTGTGTAACAGCTCAGCTGCACCTGGGCAGCCCCTTGAACTGAAGCTTAGAGAAGCAACATGAGGAAGGGACCTCACTGGGGACAGAGACGGAGGCACCTGAGGGATCCCGGGGCCAGGGACCAGGGAAGAGGTCGGGAGGACCTTTTGCTCCGTTTTTCATTAAAGACACACAGAGAACAGAAATCACTGCGTGTCTCTGCAGTCTTGAGTGGGAAAGGTAGGACTGCATCTCACCGGCCCGCCCAGCCCCACACCTGCGGCCTGGGCCCCTGCTGTTGATCTGTTTTCCCTTCTTTCCACCTGTGGCTTCATGCACAAACCGGTTGGTCCAGAGCCACCTCTGCAGGTGGCTTGGGTCAGATTCCAGTGCTGGGCTTCTAATCCAGGTTCTTGTGTGCTGTCCAAGGCAGGCCACGGCCCAGCATGCTCGAGCTGTTGTCCACGTCAGCACCTGCTTCCCAGCATGCTGGCAGTTTGTCCCTCACCTGAGACACCAGGGCTGAGGGTTTTCAGCCTGTGCTCCAGCTTAGAGAGGAGCAGCGGGTGGGGACGCATAGTGGATCTTCACAGAACCCCAGTTATTTTCCAGTAGCCAGAAGCCACCTCGGAGGTGCAAAGGTCCCTGCTGCTCCTCCTCGGCTTCTCCCCTCAGTCTTGGTGCCCTGACCCGACACCCACTCACCCTCCAGTCCTATTGTCTTCCGAGAGCGGCCCCATCTTGGTCCCTCTGAAAAGCCCGTTTGCTTAACACTAGGGAACTATAAGCACTGGAGAAAAAGTGCCTTGCTGTGGCCCAGCCCTGCACGTGCCCCGTGGTGAGCGACTGTCCCTGCTACCCCGCGGCTGTCCCTGCTACCCCGCGGCTGTCCCTGCTACCCCGTGCCACAGCGCCACCCGGGGAGAGCAAACCACCTCCTCACTGGAGCCTCCTCCCGGCTCCCGTGCTACTAGATGAAGGGCGAGCGCAACTTTGGAACCTTTCTGATGTCAGCTAAGGGCTGATGGCTGGGAAGAGGCACGATTGCTCACCTGTCGAGTGGAGGACGGACCCTGGCTGGGGGCTCACTCGGGGAGCCCCCCTGTGCTTGAGGCTCATGTGTGCAGCTGGAGACAGCACAGGGCCCACGCCAGGGAGCACTGGGGCAAGGGGACAGAGCAGGTGGCCACACTGGTACCATAAGTGTCCTGCACTGGGCCAGCGAGCACAGGGGCTTCAGGCTCTCCTGGGCTGAGCAGAGTGAAGCCGGAGAGAAGCTCCCAACCCGGAGGGCTCCTGGAGGCGCTTGCGCTCTCTAAAGCTGAAGAATGGATTCTAGGAATGGCAGAGGTTAAGAGCAGAATTAAGTGTTGGGGGAAAGAAAGCTCCAGTCCAAGAGAGGGACAGAAGGGGGACCTGAGCAGGTTGCCCTGGAATCTGTCTTTTCCAGGGATTTTTATAGAGCAAACCCATGTGGTGAGGTGGGTCCAGGGTAGGAAATATGGGAACTGACACATGAGGTGGGACAAAACTATGGTCAGCCAATAAGGTTACAAGCACCACTGCTCAGGTAAAATCAATTAAATCCAGGGCTGAATGGGAAAGTGAGGCACGCAGGAAGCGGGCACAAATACAGAACCGGGCTTTTCCTGTGGGGGGCTGGATCGGTGGCTCTCTCTGGCTTCCAGGTGATTGGTACCTGTGTAGAATACCAGTCCCTGACGCCCATCCCTAGGGAAGTATGTGGCTGCGTGAGCTTGCCCGTGGGTCTTCAGGTCTGGCCCACAGCAGGGGTCTGTCTCTACCAAAGTTGCAGAGTCCTGGCCTTGTCTGACTGCCTATTATATTTCTATCTAACTCAGCCACCTGCAACAAGGGAAGTAGAGGCCACGTGGTACTGGGCACTGTGGCCAGGACCTGTGTGCATTCAGAGGAGGCCATGCAGAGGCTCTGGATCCCATTGGGGTGGGGCAGCCCAGGACACGGGGGGCCTGGAACCCCCAAGGCAGAGCCAGGGAGGAGAGAGCGAGGCTGGAGTGGGAGGATGTCCAAGGAGCTGGAGGTTCCTGGAGGGCAGGTGGGCAGGGCTGGCTGTGCACGGAGCTGTGAGGACCATGTGCGTCGATAGCCTGACCCAGGGTGCATTGCAGCTCAGACTCCTCCAAGGCTCCTGGGGCTTTGCTTTTGTTTTGCCCATCCTGGGGTTTGAGCCCACAACCTTCTCTGAGTGACAGCCTGGCCCTGCATTCAGTTTTAATCCTGAAGCAGGGTCTCTCCAATTCCTTAGGGCTGGACTTTTGGTCCTCCTGCCTCAGCTTTCTGAGTCCAGGGATTACAGGTGTGCACCACCACACCAGGCTCCATACCTCCTTACCACACGTGAAACACACATACCCTCACACCAAGCCTTCTTCCAGAACACACAGAGATCCACGTGGCTGAGGACCACGGCACTGCAGCTGTGAAGATCTGACTTGAGGGTTGACTGTCCCCAGAGGTGGAGCAGGGTTCCCTGAGCCTAGGCGCAGAAGAGCCATGGACCCACGACACGGCAGCCACCCAGATCCACACGTGGGCCAGGTCCCCACAGGCCTAAAGACCCACAGGACGGAGCACACAGAGCCCAGTGCACAGACCTCCCAGCAAGGGGCTGTGTACTCTGACAGCGCTGCTCTTGAGATGGCTGGCCCCCACCCCAACCCCACTGCAGTGAGGGACAGCAGGTGCCCTGCCCCCTCGCCACCACCCCAAGGTGACCCTGGGAAGGAGGAGGCGGGCAGTAGCTCAGGCCAAGAGGGTGGGACCTGAGGCTGGGCTGGGCCCCAGCTCAAAAGCCAGAGCCAGGCATCGCTACAGCTGCCTCCTGCCCAGCTCCTCCAGCCCTCTGCTCGCCTCTTGGCCAGCACACACTCAGCCTCAGTCATGCCTGACCCTCCAGGCTCCGACAAGTTGGTTTTCTTCGTGAATGGGAAGAAGGTAAGCACTGTACAAGCCAGGAGCCTGACTGGGCCCTGGCTGGTCCCATCAGCAGCCACCTTCCCATGTCCTGCAGCTGGAGGGGACAGTGTGGAAACCTCAGGTGACAGTGAACAACATGGTGGGGGTCCCACTTTCCTGAGCGGGCCACGCTCCAGAGCCAGGCTGAGACAGGGAGGTTTCCCGAGAGCCTGTCTGACCCTTGAACCCAGGAGTGCACAGTCAGCCTTCAGAGTCTTTCTCTCTGTTGAGCTAACTTTCTATCACGTCCCCGTTCTGCAGGGGTAGCCAGGGTCAGCTGCAGCCAGCTTGGTTCCCTTCCCATGGGTGCTGGCTTCAGGGAGACCTGTGTCCCCTACTGAGCCCACTACCACCCCTGAAGGCTTCCAGGCACCCACATCCTGCATTTGCTGCTCTGCCACACAACCCAAGGGACCAGCCATCTCCCCCAGCCCTCAGCACCTGCCCTGGCTGGACAATGCCACCCATTGAAGGCCCAGGAAGGGGCAGACTCAGGGCCTCCGGGCCATCACTTACCTTGGCCTCCTGCCCAGTCTCTTGCAGGCTCCAGCTAAGCACTCACCCCACTACCTTAGGGGAGGGGGCTATGTGACACCTGGCCCCCTCAGGCCCCTCAGGGCCTGCCAGGGCGTCGGCACTCTCCTTGTCTTACCGTGAACCTGAAGCCCCCATTGTCACTAAAGCTGCTCCTCTAGAGTGCCTTACAAGGCTGTTTCCGTAGTGTAGTGGTTATCACATTCGCCTGACAGAGTGCCTTACAGATGCCCCAACTCCTCTGGCTTTACAAGGCCCTTGGCTACACGCACACGCATGCACACACGTGCACACGCACGCACGCACCGGCACACGCCACACTGCAGAGAGGCGCCTCGCCACATGAGCTTCTCAGGGCTCCTCTGCCCTGATGTGGCTTGAACACCCCAGAGCCTGGACAACAGCTCAGGCTGGGGCCACAGCAGGCCCCTTGTCAGCCCACTCTGTGCCTGACAACTTCTCCTGACCCTGACGCAGGTGATAGAGCGTGACGTGGACCCAGAAGTGACCCTGCTGACCTTCCTGCGAAGGAACCGGAACCTTTCCAGCCTGGCTGTCTGCGGGACTGTGGGTGTCGGGGTGAAAGGGAGGAGGCTCCCCCAGGAGCTTAGGGTGACTCAGTGGTATGAGAGGGACAGAGCCTGCACCCAGCGCTGCCCTGTGTCCCAGAGCCCAGAATGTCCTGTGACAGTGGCTCCAGGCAGCCCTCCCGAAGCTGCCTTCCCAGCGGCAGGAAAGCTGGGTCTGAGCCCCTGTGTGTCCTGCCACACCCTTCCCTATGTTGTCAGTGGCACATGACAGGTCTCCCAGAGAGGCAGCCAAGTGACAAAAATGACACCCAACAGCCTCTGCACAGGGTCTATTTAAAGGCCTAAGTGGCTCCTAATTAGTCGTCAGCACTTGAAAATTATGAAATTTAATATTTAAAAGGATGAAGATGCCCTTCACACCCCTCATAACAGAGGGAAGGTGGCAGGGGTGTCCTGTCACCTCTCTGCCCTGCATAGGCCCATTTGCCGCACGTGGCCTCCTCACAGCCTTCAGGCTCTGCCTCAACCTGCGCAGCTGAGCCGACCCCAGGCAAAGCCCACCAGTGGAACCTGGAGTCCCTTGTGAGTCTGGTGGGCACACTGGCACTGCCTGCTGTGGACACAGCTGTCATCGGGAGGAGGGGCGGCTGAGGCCCAGCTGGCTTCAGGTCCTCGCGGCCAGAATGCAGGGGTGCGGGGGGGCGCTCAGGCTGGGCCGAACAGGGCCACAGAGGCCTCCAGGGACACGTAGCCACGCTGTTCAGGGTGATGCACAGTGATTGGAGTGAAAGGCAGGGATGGCAGAGCTGTAGGGCCCCACGCCACCTCCTGGTCGGGGCAGTGCTTCTGCCCAGGGCTCGGGAGGCCGCAACTTCCCAAGCCTGAGAGACACAGCCTTTTCCTTGACCGGCCCTCCAGTTGGTCTCACAGGCACCAAGTCGGCCTGTGGAGGAGGGAGCTGCGGTGCCTGCACAGTGATGCTGTCCCAGCTCGATGCAGCCTCTGGGAAGCCCAGGTAGCACCAGCCTGGGTCCCACACAGGAGTGGGCGCAGGGCCTCACGCCTGGCCTCAAGCCAAGAAATCCCACGGTGCCTGCCCTGTGTGCTACACACTATAGGTCAGGGAAAGTCAGGCCTCAAGTGCTCAGGGCTCTGCAAATGAGGAAACTGAGGCTCCAGGGTGCCACAGGATGAGGATTGGGCCGCACTTTCTGTCCCTGAGTAAGCTTCTACCACCGGCCAGGGTGGCACCTGCCCAGCAAGGACCTAGGCCAGTTCTGGAACTTGGCACCCTTTAATCCCCAGCATAATCAGGATCGACATCAGCACAGGTTGGCATGCAGGGCGGGGCCTGAGGCAGAGTTTGAGTGAAGCGTTTGGACACAGGCTGGTGAGAGCTGGGGAGACAGCTCAGTAGAATAAGCACTTGCCTGGCAAGTGGAAGGTCCTGAGTTCAATCCCTGGTACCTTAGAAAAAAAAAAAAAAAAAAACACTGGCTGTGTGTCCAGCTAGTTCTAGCAGATGTCCAAGCACAACCCCAGTGATCATGGGTCACCCAGTAGCCTACACAGGTCGTAGAGCAATCTTCTGAAGTCAGGATACCCCAGCTCCCCTCAGGGCTCCCTGTCCTGGGAAAGAGCAGCGACCCTGGCTGTGGTCCGCCCCATCTCCCAGACTCGGCCCTGGGTTCTCCCCGTCTCTCACAGACATGTCTCAGTCACCGCCTGCCTGGTGCCCCTCTGCTCTCTGCACGGGGCGGCCGTCACCACTGTGGAAGGCGTGGGCAGCATCAGGACCAGGGTCCATCCTGTACAGGTAAGCAGGATCTGCCTCCTCCTTCCTCGCCACCTCAGGTTCCGGGTCACCTCGGGTCATGGGAGCCTGGATGCCCAGGCACTGGTCAGGGCAGCGCTTCTGCCCAGGGGCTCAGAAGGGTGCTAGATCCCGCCAGTGGTCACCTTCTTGCGGTCATACACCAAGGTCAGCAGGGTCACCCAGATACTGACAACTTCCGTCAGCTGTGACACAGAAGAGGCGTCATACACCGGATGACAGAGGGCAAAGCGGCTCTGCCGCTAACAGGATCAAATCCAGGGTTCCTCCTGCAGGAGAAAGTCCCTGGGGTGAAATTGGAAGGGGTGAGTAGCCACAGAGCACAGGAGAGTCACCCCCACACCTGGCCTGCGCTGGGGTAGTGAGCAGGACACAAGCTGGTGAGAGAGAGGTGTCAGCTCCTGTCACTGTCCAGAGGCGCAGAGTCCAGGACCGGAGCACCCAGCATGGGCCTCCGAGGCAGGAGGAACCCAAGCCTCTGGGTGTACCATGAGGTTCAAAACTGAGATGAAGGGCCAGCATGTGTTCCCGGGAGGGAGGCTAGAGGCACAGCAGCAGGGCAGGAACCTGAACCCCAAAGCAGGAACCAGGTGCTCCGGGTGCACCCCAAGGCTGGAATCAGGTGATCTGGGTGCACCCCAAGGCTGGAACCAGGGGATCTGGGTGCACCCCAAATCTGGAACCAGGTTCTCTGAGTGTACCCCAAGGCTGGAACCAGGTGCTCCATTTGCACCCCAAAGTGGGAACCAGGTGTTCTAGGTGTACCCCAAGGCCAGAACCAGCTGCTCCAGGTGCACCCCAAAGCTGGAATCAGGTACTCTGGGGCTACTGCTCCCAAAAGCAGGGGGAGCCACTAGAAATGCAGGTTCCCAGTGAGGAAGTTTGAAATGAGGTGTGGCTAGGCCTGCCGGGGAGGGACTGAGCTTTAAGTAACCAGGCCTCTGAGCCAGCACAGGGTGTGCCGCTGCAGATGGCCCAAGTCCATCAGGGAGGCCGTACAGGGCGGTACAGGGCACTGTGTGTAAGGCTTGCACGCCCTCCGGGTCACGTCTCCCTGGAAAGCCTTCCCGTCCCAACAGGCAGCGCTGCTACAGACAGGGTAGTGACCTTGCTGGCGTCCCCGGCCTCGCCATGACCTTGCTCTCTGCCGCAGGAGAGGATCGCCAGGGGTCACGGCACACAGTGCGGCTTCTGCACGCCCGGGATGGTGATGTCGCTGTACACACTGCTCCGCAACCACCCGCAGCCCTCGGAGGAGCAGCTCCTAGAGGCCCTGGCAGGTGGGCTGGCAGAGGAGCCCAGACGCATCGCTCAGCACAGCTGGCCACCACAGTCCCGGGCGCGGTGCAGCTCACTGCAGGCCTGCGGAGCCCAGGGCCCCCGGGCCCTGCCCTTCCCTCCAGTGACCCAGACTCCCTCTTCAGGGCCTTTGCTCCCCAAGATGCCTCAAGTGCCCCAAACGGGCAGGCTTAGAACTAGGCACCTGCCACAGTGGGGAGATGCAGCCACTGGGCAAGGGCGCAGCAGCCTGCGGCTCCAGGGGCTCCGAGAAGGCCCTGCTTGCCCGCCGCATCCTGCTGCCTTCTCACCTCGGGCATGCACTGCTCTCCCTGCCCTAGGATGCTGCCCCCTGGACAGGTGCCTCAGCCAGCATAGCCTCTGATGGGGGCTGCAGCTGCAGAGGGGCTTCTGTAGCAGGCCACAGTCCCCACACACCCCAGTGGCGATGCTCAGGGTCACCTTGGTGACGACCACAGACAGGCTCTGGTCAGCCAGCCCCAGGTTCCTTCTCTCTCTCTCTCTCTCTCTCTCTCTCTCTCCCTTTCTCTGGCTCTCTGGCTCTCTCTGGCTCTCTGGCTCTTTATCGCTCTCAGACAAAGTCTTCAGAGTCCCCCGTTCCCCATCCTTCCAGCCCCCTCTCCACCGCTGTCTTCCTGGCTCCCAGGTCCCTGCACCCCTCTTCCTCCCACTCTATGGCTCTCAGCCACAGGTCCCCAGCCTGGCTGCTATCTCAGCCTTCCAGATGGACTCTGGCCCACTGCCTCCTCCAGGTTCCTCCTTTGTCCCAGGAGCCTGAGGTCCCCAGTGTCACTCCACAGTGGGGGACATAGTTCACAACATGCAGGCAGCTGTGCCACCCCAGACACTGAACCCATAGAATCAGGGCAGAGCCAGACCTCACCACCTCACCGGCTTTACATGTTGGAGAGCTCCCTGCTGCCAGAGGATGCACATTGAGGTGGGGATAGCTCAGGGTTAAGCACTCACTTAAGGTGTGCGAGGCCTGGGGTCGCATCCACAGCACCATGAGATAGGTGGGTGGAGAGATGACGATGGGCACATAATCAGCTAGACAGACCAACATAGACACCTGGTCGATGACAGGTAGAGACACAGATACAGAGGTGTGGAAGGCAGGCCACCCATAAATCATAAGAGATACACAGGTAAGTGATAGATCACTGATAGACAGTAGACACAAATACATGACAGAGAGAGAAAGAAAGATAGATAGATAGATAGATAGATAGATAGATAGATAGATAGATAGATAGATAGATAGATGGGATGGACGGACGGACAGACGGACAGTGAATGAGTGGGTATATTGGAGCATGACCAACACAAACTCATCAGCTGGACTCAACTTTAGAACAGAGAATCAGACTGAATTTGAGGTGATGGGGAGGGCAACCCTCTGAGAAAAGGGAGAAACTTAAACCAGTTGGCAGATGTCAAAATACTCTTGATCTCTCCAAACCATGGGGCTGGAGGTGCAGCTTGGGGTGCCGTTCGCCCTGCACACAGGCTCGGGTGCAGTCCCAGCACCCCAGAACTGAGCAGAAGCAGGTGGGCCATGAAGGCGCTGACCACCGGGCCTTGCTCCCACAGGGAACCTGTGTCGCTGCACTGGCTACCGGCCCATTCTCGACAGTGGCAGGACCTTCTGCTCGGTGAGTGAGGGTGGTGCAGTGGTGCTACAGGCTGGGGCTGGGCTCCCCAGGGACAGAGCCACTCAGCATCCCCGGTCCAGGTCGCTCTGGGAGCCAGGGACATCCACCACAGAGGGAGCCCAGCCGCGCCAAAGCACCAGGCCTCTCCAAGGTGACAAAGAAGCCACAGCCCACAAGGGGCTCCAGAGGCCCAGGGACAGGCAGGAGGGCCAGGCTGCTCTGGGGGCCAGGTGACCAAGGAATATGGTCCGTGGGGCAGCAGGACGAGGGGACAGTGAGGTGCACAGTGAGCCAAGCCCCTCTGACCACACAAGCACAGACAGGGCTGGCAACTGGCACCTCGGGCCAGGATGCCACTCTTGGTGAAGCCCATGGCTTCTGGGAACACAGCTGGTGTATGGACAGCGTCCAGTTCGGTGGAGACAAACGGTCCTCGAGGAAGGGCAGACCCTGAGTCCAGTGCAGTCCTGAGAGCCACAGGCAGGGCCCACAGCTCCCTGCAGCCTTGCTCAGGCCTGCATGGTGGAGTGACAGCAGCTCACTGCGTGCTAACATGGCCTCTGCCCTGGGAAGACTGCGATTGGGCACCAGAGCCTCCACCCTGAGTCCTTGGGTTGGGGACAGAGCCTGACACTAGAGCAGGGAGAGAGCACAGGAGGTGTCCTCCCACTGAGATTTGTTCATCAACCCTATTTATTTTTTTATCATTTATTCATTATTTGTTGGTTGGTTTTCTGAGGCAAGGTCTCCCTACGTCATGCAAGCTGGCCTTGAATTCTTTATGTAGCCCAGGCTGACCTCAAACTTCTAGGGATCCTCCTGCTTCAGCTTCCTGAGTGCTGGGATTGTAGGTGTGTGCCTCCAAACCCAGCACAAAGCAACTTGAAAATTGATTTTACCACTAGGAATTAACCTAAAAACTTTAAAAACACATGCAAACTGCATGCGTAATAAAATGTTCACGTACCACGCACTTTATAATATATTAATATAGTACAACCCTAAATTTGCATCATGTCAGGCCAGCACATGATGGCTTGTTGCAACGGGGTGAAGATGGTCTGTTGCTTTAGACTTCTGCATCTTCTGTTATTTTATCTCATGTATTTATATTATAAGCATATTATAGATTGGTATGTTATATATTTTGTCACATATTTTATATTACATAACATACAGTTTCTATAACATGAAAATACAATAGGGCCGGCCTGATAGCTCAGTGGACTAAAGCACCTGCTTAGGCAGAGTGCAGCAGCTGGGCTTTAGTCCCTGGCCTGCCTGCCATGCCAGCCCTCCAGCCCTGCCCACAGGGTTTGCTGAGATGGCAATTGAGACTGGGCACGGTGGCATGTGCCTATAATCCCAGCACTTGGGAGGCTGAAAACAGGAGAATCACTGAGTCTGATCTGCATAGTGAGACACTTGTAGACCCTATCCTAGATACAGAAAGTGTGTGTGTGTGTGTGTAATATTCTGTGTGACCACTCTACTAAATGGCCAACACAGATGCATCAGGGCACTGAGGCCATCTACACAGCAGAAGCCCCAGCATGCTGCAGTCTGGCAGCCCCTGGTTGCTGCCCACATGGCCCAGCTGATGGCCTGAGCTCTTTCCCCTCAGGATTCAGGTAGCTGCAAGCAGAGCGGAGCCAGTCAGTGCTGCCTGGACCAGCCAGGAAACAGCTGCACCCCACCAGGGAGCAGTGGCCCACAAGCTCACGTGAGTGTCCCCATCCCCAAACAAGTGTCAGAGACCCAGGTGCCTGGGGTGCGCTGATCCCTGGCAGGGTTGGTGTTTGTTCTGCTGTTGAAAGCCTGAGTGCCCTCTGTTCCAACTTCACAGACCAGGGTGG
>PVKA01024047.1:0-10855 GCA_004027165.1 Ctenomys sociabilis
GCCCCTAGAAGCCCTGCCTGGTCCTCTAGAGCCACACCCTGCCTTCCCATGTCTGTTCTCCTTCCAAGATCAAAAGCCCACCTCTTCAGTACTCTTCCACCCATAAGACTGACTGTGCATGAGTCAGAGTAGGTGCTCAGAAATGTTACTGAATGGATGGAATGGGCTCAAACTCTTGTCAAACCCTGAGCCCATCTTACCTGCTCTAGATGGGTCCTGGCTCCACAGGCCCCCATCCTACTATAGCATACACTACACATCTCATCCCTGCTTTCCTAGCACATAGCACCTTCTCAAAACTGCACCACCCAGGAGCCTAGCACCTACTTCCCTTGCAGTTATTTCTCTCTCAGGATGAATGCCTGTCTCCACACCTGGCCCATGCTATGCCCAGTTTAGCTCAGAATCCCCGTCTGACCTAGCCTAGAGACTACAGAGCTACCTGCCTGTCTCGTTGTGCCTGTTTTGTCATTTGCCTGGGGCTTTAAGGCTACTCACTAGGTCAGCATGGCAGGAAAAGCCAACTCCCAAGGTCTGGCCACCTAGAGCCCCGGACAAGGGAGTCAGGTCAGCCTGTAACATGGGCCACAATCGCCAGCTTAACAGAGTGCCTTGTGAAGCCAGTGAGGACCTGGGCTCAGGGATGATGAAGTTGTGACATTTTACCACCCTGACAGAGATGACACTGTCCCCAACCCCGTAAGAACTCAGAAATTACCCTTCCTGACTCAGCCATACCCGCCCCTGACTCAGAGGCTTCTATGGCTGTGCCCCTTCAACACCGACGGCCCTTGGGTCGCTTTCTGTCTCCAAGAGTGAGAGCTCCCAGGGTCTGGCGTTAGTGCCAGGAACGAAACCCCTATCCCAGCCCTATTCTAAGGGCCTCTTCCAGGGTAATCTCGGGCTGGTGGGAGGCACCGATGGATGGCACAGGGCTGGGCGTCCTCCACCACGCTGTTCCCGACACAAGGGGCTTTAACTTGGCCCTCCTCAGGCCTGTTGCAGAACCAACACCTGGGCTCAGGGTCAGGTCCTTTGGGGGAAAAGGGCACACCCCCAGAAGCCCCACCCGGACCCCTCCTCCGGTGTAAACAAACGCACGCAACCGCTGTGGCCAATGGAAGGGGCTAAATCCAAACTGGGCGGGCTCATGCAAACCGAGTTTGGGTCCAGTCCCACACACTATGCCCGCCGGCGGGCTCCTACCCCCACACCCCGAGGCCAGGTGGGAAGAAGCGCACTTCCGCGCCCCGCCCTCAGGCCGGACAGCCACGCGCGCCCAGAGCCGGGCCTGCCCCTGGCTCCACCGCAGATGGCACCGGCTCTGGGGTCAGCATGTTCCCCTTGGCCCCTTGGGTGGCCCGATCTGCCCCGTTCTCCCGTCCAACGAGGCCGGGATAAATATACCCGGATTCCCGGCGTGCCAGCAGACCGCGCTGCCGTCAGGCGCGCGTCGGGGCAGCGCTCCAGGGACTGCTCTCCGCGCTCTCGGCGGCTGTCCCGGACCGACACGCTCTCGCTGTCCCGCGGGCCCGGTTTAGGAAACCGGCTGGTGCTACCTGAGCCCCAGGCCCAGGAGCCGCCGGCCTCCTGCTGTCCAGCTTGACCCTGCCAGAAGTCCAGCGTCCACGAGGTGACCCTCCCAGGACCCTGGCTCCAGCTCCAAGCTGGGTCCCAGCTGGCGGGGCCGCAGACCTGCGACTGGAGCGCGCGAAACTCCGACTCGCCTGCGGCTGGGGTGCCTGCCGGGGCTGCGGTGGGCTAGTGGAGCAACCCAGGGAACCCAACGAGGACAGCAGGGCTGGCTCAGCCCCCTGGGTGCCCCTGGGCTGGTGCACCTACGTTCCCAGCGGTACCTGGCCTCGTGGGCGAATACACGCGGCGCTCCGCTCGCTCCGGCTGGTGCGGTCCGCAGGGCTCCGGGCTGAGCTCAGGGCTGCAACGGCGACAGCAGCGGCTGGGGAATGAAGGGCGCCCGGCCCCGCCCCAGGCCCGCCCCCGGCCCGCCAATCCCTGGCTGCCTGAGGGAGGAGGGGCCGGCAGGGGGAGGGTGCGGGTGGCGAGCCCCGGGGCGAGCGGGAGAGCTAGGAAGCCCCTAGGTAGGAGCGCAGAACTCAGTGAAGGCTCCTTGGAGTCTGGAGTGAAGTAGTAGACTCTTTGAGGTCTCTGTTGTCCTTAACCCACAAACGCTCTGCCCTGTTTCCCTGGAGCCAGAAGAGTTTCTCAGCCAACGGGAGTAGCAACAGGGCAAAGCTTAGCTTCAGTGAAGGGCGCTTTGCTTGGAGGGCTTTCAGACATTATTTATGCAGCAGAATTTTCTTTTTTTACCTCTTACTGTTCCTAACCAATGATGGGATAGCAGGGATGATTCCTTGTAGTTGTTAGGCCTGAGCACCTCCAGGTATGGGAGTAGGAAAAAGCTTTCTGCATCATTCTGTCTTCATCCAAGGTAGAAGACTGGCTTGGAGGCTGGAACAGAACAGGGAGGGCAGAGACACATGGCCACAGCACCCTCCAGTCTGCCCCCAGCCTCTGGGCCTGTCCGGCCTCGCCTCTGGAAGCCCCCTTCCCCACTTCTGAACCTAGGAAACTGCTGCCAGTTTGCCTGTGAAAGGTGAGGGTCAGGACTTGGTGTCCCAGAAGAAGGGAGTTTATGACAGTGTTGTTCTGGACAGGAGGCTCCTATCCTAGCCCTGCTTGCCTTCCAGCTGGGGCTCTGATGCTCAGAGGTGGGTGGTGAAGGCAAAGACTCAGGTCCAGCCAGCAGGGAGCAGGGGAGGTGTTGACCTTTTAGCTTAAACTGAAAGGGAGAATTCCTAGAACAGCTGTGCTACTTGCTTCTCAGCCACTGGCTCTGATCGGATTAATCCCTGGCCTCTACTCTTCCTATCCAAGCAGGACTTCTCAGTATCCCCCATCTTGTTGCTGTGGGAAAGTCCTCAGAGGACAGAGCTCACCTGTTTTCTGCCCTGGGCTGGGAGTCAGGAATACCAAAATCCAGGGTGCTTGTATTATTTTCCTGACTCAGCACTACCAGAGTGAAGCTTCAGTGTACCTTAGTTTCCCTCTGTGTTATAAGGAATGGCTCTTTTCCCCTGACCTGAGGGGAGTGGGGTACAGAGAGAGTATGAGCCATGGGCAGGAGGCTCAGTACTGCCTAGAAGGGCTACAGAGAAAGGCATTGATTGGGATGAGGCAATTTCTTCAAACCTCATTTTACTCAACTCCTGCCTTGCTGGTCACTAGGTGATTGGAAGGGGTTTGCTTTGCCTCCTGATACATGATTACAAGGGCTCATTAGGCTACCACTCTCCAAAAGGGAATAAGAGAGAGACACCCTGGATGCTCACAGAACCACTTATAGAGGGCTGGTGGCTCCCATATGCAGTTGCTGAAGGGCCAGACCCAGCTCAAGGTCGCCTGTCAAGTGAATGTTAGGATTTTCAATCGGGGTGGAACAGGAGCTGACAGGGCTGCCTAAGGAGGCCTTGAAGCAGGTGTGATGTAGGGTCCCTGCCCAGGCCAGCTGTGGCCAGGCTAGGGACAGAGATGATTCTTTGTAGTTGTTAGGCCTGAGCACCTCCAGGGCAAACACAGTGCTAAGGTCTTTGCCACCACCTGTTGAACCTCCCAGCGCAGCCTGTGGTGGCTGAACAGATGGGCAGCTGGGATAGGGCTCTGAGACTGCCAGGTGCTATTTCCCAGAAGCCAGGGGGAAGGTCCATCTATGAAGCTGCAGTATTGTGGGAGATGCCTGGTGTGGCCAGAGCGAGGCTTTATCACTAGCATCAACCTATCTCTTCCCTTGACCACGGCCCCCATCTCAAATCCAGGTCCAGGAGATTACCAGGCACATGGGGCAGAACTTAGGGCCCCAGGATCACTTGGACTCTCCTTCCAGAGTCACAGCAGCCCCTTGGCTCTCGTTCACCCTCGCCAGTCATGAACTCTCAGCCTCCAGCAGGGCAGACTTTTTCTGACCACACTGCCATCTCCACTGATACACTACCACATGGTGCCCAAGAATCTCTCCAATACTGAGGCCTCATTCAACCCCTTTCCCAGTGCTTTCCAGAGCCTACCCTTGAGATATACTGACTGCTTGGGTGACCTGCAAGCCCCTGCCCTTTTACCCAGCTGGCCTTCCTGATATCCCCCAATTTGCTCCCATTTGGCACTCTGAGCTAGACAACATGGTCTGTTTTCTGCCCTGGGCTGGGAGGGCCCTGTTGTTTCTAGAATATACCAGTCTTCATGCTTCTGTGCTTCTGCCTTATCCTTCCTGAGGTTGAGGTTCTGTGCCTGGCCCCACCTCCTTGGCAAACTTCTACTTGTCCTTTAGCACCAAAAAGAAGATTACCTCTGAGAACCCTGCCTCATCACCAAAAGAGCCAGCTATTTCAGTGCTCATTACAGTTTCTATACCATCTGCAAATCAAAGGCAGCCCAAACCAGGTGGGGTGGTACATGCATAATCCCAGAACTCTGGAATGCTAAGGTAGAAGAATTGTCCTACCCTGAGAAGTCTGGAAAATCTAACTCACCCTGGAAAATTTGGTGACTTGGTCTAGAAATAAAAACACAACACAATATAATAAAAATAAAACGACTGGATTTATAGCTCAGTGTGTGAAGGCCCTGGGTTCAACTGCCACTACCCATTAAAAAAGAAGAAGAAGAAGAAGAAGAAGAACAACAACAACAACCAAAGAAGAAGCAACGAAGCCACCTGTGGGCTTGGCTGAGAGAGAGGCAAGGGGCAGGAGGCATGAGCACTCATGCTAGGGCCAGAGCAGGACCCATTGCTGGAGTCATGCTTGGGTTTAAACTTCATAGGGACTGTGATTCTGGTTCCACACCCTGACTACATACAACTCAGTTTGGTGCCCAGGAGATTGGTTGCGGGAGCTTTTGGCTTCTGAGGTGATTGTTTCAACACAGGCTATGAAAGTGCACAGGGGACCCAGATTCAGCCCTTCTATGCAACCTTCCCCAGCTGGGCCCCAGAGCTGGTGGCCTCCTGCTGAGGCCAGTCCCACAGCCTGGTGTGCCCACCCTTTCCCCCAGAGATTTTGGCCCCCAGCCTCTCCAGCTACTGAAGCGGCTTAATAAGCTCAGGTCACATGGGCTGTGCTGCTGACTGAGGGGAGGCCACACACTCCCAGTGGTCATCTGGCCAGGGCCTGACGTCAGCGGCATTAACCGTCCACCAGGGTTGCCTAATCTCTAGTCAGCACTGGGCCAGGTTAGTCCTGTCAGAGCCAGAGCTGAAGGCCATGGGTGTTCTTAGGGATACCTTGAGATGCTTGGAGGTCAGACAGAGATGGCCGTGGATAATGATGGCCACTGTAAATGCTCCCACCTACATGACAGGTGTAGCTACAGTGCTGAATCTGGGTCAGCTCTGATCCCGCGGCCTGGACTGTGAATCAGGCATCAGGCATCAAATCACCCATTGATGTTACCCCTCAGGGTGTAATTAAACAGGTATGGTGATTGAGGCTGAAGAGGCTTCTCACTCAGAGTCGCAAAACCCTCCACATGTGGTGGTCAAGGACAGGGCGGCTCGAAGTCCCGCAACATCCCCAGCCCACAGGATCCAGCAGTGTCAGTGCTTAACCCCAGGCTCTGCAAGCAGAACAATCTGGAGGTTGAGGTCCAGCCCCTGCACAGGGGCTGGCTTGTGCAGGAAGGCTGGGAATCCCATTACTCTTTCTCCAAAGCAAGGCAGCCATGAGGAGGACCCTATTAATTCACCTCTTTCCATTATCCTCCTCTCTCTGAAGCCAAATATGCCCAAATCCTCACAGGCTCCTGTTCTCTGTCTCACTGCTACTGCCTGTTCCACCTCACTTGCATAAACTGCTTGAGGTCCTTAGTGGAGATGAACCACTCCAGCTCAGCCAGGCCCAAAACCACCACTGTGGTTTTGGCCACTGTGTGTCCTTGGCTCCCTGAGCACCTAATGTCCCTCCTGCGTTCCCCCACCCACTTCCCACAGGTTTCTGGGTCCAGAGGAGGCTGTCTTCAGTGTGCCTTCTGCTGCACTCAGAAGACCTGATACCCCCCAAATGGCCGCAGATCCTGCAGACTCAGCCTGTCCAAAATCCTCTGTGACCTGAGCAGCAGTGACCTCCCCATCCCACACTGGTCCCCAGGGAGAACGTGTGCCTCTATGTGTCCCTTTCCTTTTTTCTTTTGCAGTTCCGGAGATCAAACTCAGGACCTTGCACTTGCCAGGCAGGCATTGTGCCACTGAGCTATATCCCCGGTCTATGTGACCTTTTTTTTTTTTTTTTTTTGGTGGAACCGGGAGTTGAACTTAGGCCCTTGCGCTTGCCAAGGAAACAGTTATTCCACTGAGCCATCTCCCCATCCCCTGTGTCTGTTTAAGAAAACTTATAAGAATTATTTTTTCCTTAAGTAGATTTCAAAAATACTATCAATGACTTTTGTCTCCACTAAAGCCAGGAAAATAAAATTATAATAAATTCAGGTTGTACGGGGATATAGCTCAGTGGCACAGCACCTGCCTGTTCAGTGAAATCTCCTGATTTCAATTCCTGATATCCAAATTAATAAATAAAATGAATTCAGTTTTAGGTAGGAATAAAATGTGTAAGCTTAAAATATTATAAAGTGAAGGCTCAGTAGAATAAGCACTTGCCTGGAAAGTGCAAGGGCCTGAGTTCAATCCCCAGCTCAGAAAAAAAAAAAAAAAAAAAAAAAACCCGCAAAATATTATAAAGTGTTTGAGCCAGGAATGGTGGTTTATACTTGTAATCCTAGCACTCAGGAGGCTGAGGCAGGAGGCTCACCATAAGTATGAGGGCAGTTGGGGTTACACAGTGAATTGAAGGTCAGTTTGAATTACACAGTGAGGCCCTGTCTCAAAAAAACTAAAACTAAAACTAAAACAAATAAATAAATTATGTGAATTTTGGCTGAGGATATAGCTCAGTGGTACAGTATCTAGCAGCACTGGAAAAATAGCAACAATGTGAGTTGGTTTTTTTGTTTGTTTGTTTTTTGTGGTACTGGTGATTGAACTCAGGACTCTGGCTTGCTAGGCAAGAGCTTATTCTCTTATTCTACTGAGTTATCTCCCCATCCCCCATGAGTTTTAAATAAACTTACTTTCAATTTTTTTTTTTTTTTTTTTTTTTTCTGAGACAGAATCTCCCTATACAGTGCAGGCCAGGCTTGAACTCACTATGTAGCCCAGCCTGTCCTCAAACTTGAAGTGCTCCTCCTTCCTCAGCCTCCTAAATGCTGGGATTACAGGCCTGAGCCACCAGCCATTTTCAATTATGTTTTCTCCCTGACTACTTTAATGGTAGAGGAGGGATTAGCTACTGAAAATACATAAAAGAGACTTGTCAGGGGACTAGGGAAATGGCTCAGTAGAGTAAGTGCTTCCCTGGCAAGCACAAGGGCCTGAGTTCAATCCGGTTCTGGGGGGAAAAAAAGAGAGAGAGACCTGTCAAACAGCATGTCTGTTATTCAACTGATTTGGGAGGATGAGGCAGGAGGATCAGAAGTTTGAGGCCTACCTGGGCAGCTTAGTTTAGTAACCTGTCTCAAAAAATAAACAGGGCTGGGGGTATAACTCATAGCAGAGAACTTCCATAACATGGTGAGGACCTAGGGTTCAATCAACTGCATGTCAAAACAAAATACAATCCTAAAAGCAAAAGGCATAAAACCCAAAGAATGAAAATATATTTGTAAATTTTTTTTTTTTTTTTTTTTTTTTTTTGGCAGAACTGGGGATTGAACTCAGGCCCTTGTGCTTGCAAGGGAAGTGCTTATACCACTGAGCCATCTCCCCAGCCCCTATATTTGTAAGTTATGTCTTCAGTAAGAATTATTTTGCAGGTTAGATGTGGCAGGGCATGCCTGTAATCCCAAGGCTGGCCTGAACTACACAGTGAGAACCTGTCTCAAAATAAAAAGTAAAAAAAAAAAAAGAATTATTTTCCAGATTATATAAAGAACTTCTTCCTCTTCCTCTTCCTCATTCTCCTCCTCCTCTTCTTCTTCCTCCTCCTCCTCTTCCTCTTCTTCTTCTACTATCTTTTTTGAGACTGGCTGTCACTTTGAGGTTCATGATGGCCTTTAACTCACTTTGTTAGTGCAGGATGGCCTCAAATTCCCAGCGATCCTCCTGGCTCAGCCTCCCAAGTACTGGGATTACAGGCATGCATCACCATGCCCAGCTATATGAAGAATTTCTAAAACTCAATAACAACAGAAAACCCCCAAGCAATCCAGTTTAAAAATGAACAGAGTGCTGGCTTTGACAGCACATATACAAAGAGAAAAACAAGCAGAGATTGGCCAGTTTGGGCAGTATATGCCCATGAGCCCAGCACTTGGGAGGCTGTGGCAGAACAACCACAGAATTTGAGGCCAGTCTGAGCCACACAGTTCAAGGCCAGCCTGAATTACATAGTAAGAACCTGTCTCAAATAAAAAGAAAGAGGCCCAGGGAGATGGCTCAGTGGAATAAGTGCTTCCCTGGCAAGTACAAGGGCCTGAGTTCAATCCCTGGTTCCACAAAATAAATAAATAAATAAATAAAAAGAAAGAAAGAAAGAAAGATAGAGGCAGAGGACTTGAATACATTCTTCAAGAAAGATTTATAACATGATATGCTCAATATCATTAAGTAGTAGGGAAGCACAAATCAAAAGTACAACACAAGGGACTGGCCAAACAGCTCAGGGATTAAAGCACCTGCAAGCAGCTGCAGGGGCCCGCAGCTTGATACCCAGGCCTGCCATGCTGGCCCCACCCATGTGGCCCTCGGAGACAGCAACTGAGATCGGGCGTGGGGGTGCACACCTGTAACCCCAGCTCTTGGGAGGCTGTAAACAGGCGGATCACTGTGAGTCCAATCTAGTAGTGAGACCCTGAACACCCTGTAGACCCTCCCTAAAAATTAAAAAAAAAAAAAGAAACGTACAACATAAGGGGGCTTGCTGGTTAGCTCAGCTGTTTAAATGCCTGCTCTGGCAAACCCAGTCAGGAGAAGAGGACCACGATTCCATCCCCAGCTCCACGTACCTTACCAGACCCACCCTTAAGGTAGCCTGAGCCAGCCAAAAAGAATCAAAAGTACAACATAAGCAGGGCCTGTTCATGCTTTAAGATCACAAAAATGAAACCACTTATTAAAAAGCTTTCACACAGCAAGAAAAACCACCAACAGAGTGAAGAGACAGCCAACAACGTGGGAAAAAATGTTTGCCAGCTGTTCTTCGGATAAAGCATATTAAAGAACTTAAAAAAAAAAAAATCAGACCTCCTAAATTTATTTATTTATTTATTTATTTATTTTGGCGGAACCAGGGATTGAACTCAGGCCCTTGCACTTGCCAGGGAAGCACTTATTCCACTGAGCCATCTCCCCAGCTCCAGACCTCCTAAAGTTAAAGATCCAATCCAAAAATGGGCATCTGAGATAAATACACACATCTCAGATGAAATGCAAACAGCAAATAAACATGTGGAAAAATGTTCAACAATACTGGTCATTTGAGAGTTACAAATTAAAACAACACATGGAGCTGCCTTGCCCATCTGTAATCTCAGCACTTGGGAGGCTGAGGCAGGAGGATCATTGAGAGTTTGAGGCCAGTCTGGAGGTCAGTCTGAACTGCAGATCAAGACCTCATCTCAAGGGCTGGGGAGATGGTTCAGTGGAATAAGTGCTTGCCTGGCACAAGGGCCTGAGTGCAATCCCCGGTTCTGCAAAAAAAAAAAAAAAAAAAAAAAAAGAGAGAGAGAGAGAGAGAGAGAAAATTTTGGGCTGGCCAAATAGCTCAGCTGATTACAGCACCTGCAAGCAGGCAAAGGGGCCAGGGGTTCAATCCCAGGGTACACTGAGAGGGTAATTGACACTGGGTGTGGTGGCACTAGTCTGCAATCTCAGCTCTTGGGAAGCTGCTTTTTTTTTTTTTTTCTTTTTTTTTGCAGAACTAGGGATTGAACTCAGGCCTTTGTGCTTGCAGGGAAGCACTTATTCCACTGAGCCATCTCCCCGGCCCTTTGGGAAGCTGTAAACAGGTGAATCACTACAAGTCTAATGTAGTAGTGAGACCCTGAATGCCCTGGAGACCCTTCCCTGAAATACAAAAAAAAAAAAAAAGACCCCATCTCAAAAAAGACCAGAGAGAGACAGAGAGAGAGAGAGAGAAAGGGAGGGAGAGAGAGAAAGAGAGAATCAACCAACAACAATGCAGGAGGAGCTATCAGGAAAAAGGAAAAAAGGAACCATTATCCATTATTGGTGGGAGTGTAGACTGGTGCAGAGATTCCTCAGATATTGTTGTTTTTGTTTTGCTTTGTTGCTTTGTGCCCCCCCCCTCCAGGGATTGAACTCAGGCCCTTGTGCTTGCCAGGGAAGTGCTCATTTCACTGAGCCATCTGCCCGGCTCTGTATCCATGTTTATAGCAGCACAATTCGTAATAGCTAAATTTTGGAAACAACCTAAATGCCCGTCAACTGAGGAATGGCTAGAAAAGATATCAGCCACAAATAAGGATACACTTGAGACTTTTGTAGATAAATAGATTCAACACCACACTCCTAAGTGCTGGGCCAGGGAGATGGCTCCATAGAATAAGCGCTTCCCTGGCAAGAGCAAGGATCTGAGTTCAATCCCTGGTTCCATTAAAAAAAAAAAGTGAAATAAGCCAGAGTCACACGTGTAAACATCATATCATCTCCCTCGTGTAAGAAGTGAAAGAGTAAATGTGATCCAAAATGTACAATGAATATTGTGAAATGGGAAGAATCTGTTTGAAAGGAAAGAGAAACTGGGATGGGGAAAGGAGAAAGGAAAGAAGG
>PVKA01024047.1:10955-34874 GCA_004027165.1 Ctenomys sociabilis
TTGCATCCAGGATCAAACTCAGGACCTTGCACTTATCAGACAGGTGCTTATACCTCTGAGCTATCTCCCCGGCCCTAAATACCTATATCTTGTACTCTGTTATTTATTTATTTATATCTATTTTTTTGCAGAACCAGGGACTGAACTCAGGCCCTTGCGTTTGCCAGGGAAGCACTTATTCCACTGAGCAATCTCCCCAGCCCCAAAAATAGGGTCTCAAAGACCCATTTTTTTTTTTTTTTTGTCTTTTTGAGACAGGGTCTCGCTATGCAGTTCAGGCTGGCTTTAAGCTCGCTTTGTAGCTCAGGCTGGTCTCGAACTCACAACAATCCTCCTGCCTCAGCCTCCCGAGTGCTGGGATTACAGGCATGCGCCACCACGCCCGGCTCTCAAAGACCCATTTTTGCATCCACATCTATAGCTGGTGTTTTTTGTTTTGTTTTGTTTGTTGTTTCTGGTGGAACTGGGGATTAGGCTCCTGCACTTGCCAAGCAAGCACTTATTCTACTGAGCCATCTCCCTGGCCCCTATAACAGTTTATTCACAAACACAAAAACGTGGATGCACTTCAAAGATCCACTGCCTGATGAATGTATAAACAAATGAAAGCATTCCTACAAAGGAATGTTACTCAGCCTTAAAAAAGGAGATTCTGACATACGCTACAACAAGGATGGAATTCCAGAATATCGTGCTAAGTGAAATACGCTAGTCACAGAGACAGGGTTCTACTTGCATAAGATACTTGGAATAGTTAAAATCAGAGCTAGAAAGGAGGCATGCTTAACAGATGCAGAATTTTAGTTTTACAAGATGGAAAAATTTGAAGCAATGGTGACGGTGGTGTTGAATAACACGAATGTACCTAACATCACTGAAATGCACATTTCAAAGTGGTTCAGTTGATAAATTCTTTGCTATATGTATTTCACCACAAAAATCTATACAGGAGCAGATATTTTTCCTTTTGCTTCAGGCCCCAGTGTGTCTTTGCATGCCTCTGTTGGACTTTGAAATGTGTTCACTGTGGGATTCTTTTTTTTTTTTTTTGCATTAATCCTGATTTTTTTTTTTTTTTTTTTTAATTTTCCCCTGGAACCAGGGATTGAACTCAAGCCCTTGTGCTTGCCAGGGAAGCACTTATTCCACTGAGCCATCTCCCTAGCCCATAATGATTTTTAAAATTATTTCATTATTTGTCCTGTTCACCGATTTTTATTTTATTTTATTTTGGCCACAGGCTTAAATTTTGCACCAGAGATGAGTACCTCACTTGATTCAATCTAATCCCTGCCCCAATTACCTCTTGGCTTCAAGAGCTTCCCTGACTTTTCATTACCTTCTGGAAAAGATTATGCCCTCAGCCTAGCCCTGGGCACCTCCACCTCCTCTTGCTTGCTCCTGCTCCGCCCAGCTCCTGTGGTTGTGGGCCCACATTTCCAGGACTTTCACGACACCTCTGAACAGTGCACATGTCCCATAGCTACTGAGAGCTACCAATAGCCACCATGGGGGTTGGTCTCACACCCCCATGAGTACCCCCATCAAGTCCATCTAGGCCCTTCTCCCTAGAAGACACCATCTTCCCATTTTCTGTCCAGCCTAGCCCTGGGTATTTAATAAATGTCAAGGACTCATGATAATTAATCCCCCCCCCCCAAGAAAGAACATCTGGGATCTGGTGCAAAGGTTTATTGCTGAATCTGTGGCCCTACAGGAAGTGTGGATTATGCTCTGGCTTTGCCTCCGGCTGCAGCACAGTGCCAGCCCATGGGCATAAGCAAAGACTTGGTGCTTGATGAGGAAGAAGGGAATGGGAGGGTGAGAGACATAAACGCTTGTTCCTGATAGTTCAAGCATGGCCCTCAGTTTTCCCTACCAAGGAATGGGCCCTGCACGAATAAGGTGAGAAGAACTTCTGGCAGGGACAAAAAGAGTCACTTGGGTTTGCCTGCAACCCCTTTGGGAATTGTCTGAGCTCCATCCTATCCTGAATCTTCTGCCTGGGGCTGATCAATAGGAGCCGTACTCTGCCCCAGCCACCCCTCCGGAGCACCTGACTATTGGGCATAGCTGGTGTCAGCAGTACCCTCCCTCAACACACCATCCACTTGGCCCATTGTCTCAGAGTACTGTGGTGGGGTGGGGGTGAGGTAGGCACAAATCTGGGGTTCAAGGATGGAAAGGCAAGATCTAGAGGGGGAAGAAGGGCATTCTGAGACTGGTATTCAGAGGGAGGGTCCAGCTTGTGTCTCTCCTAACATCTAGGGGCTCCCAGATCCACCTCTCTAGTCACTAATTTATCTGTATGGGGGCTGCACAAACCAGAGCTAGCTTGGACTTTGGACCCTCAAAGCTATGGGGAGGGACAGTTGCTGGCCACTGGGTTGGCAAATGTCAGACTTGTCACATGGAGGTGGCAGGGCTGGACTGGGCTGCTGGGGGAGGGACACTGCAAAGCTTCCATGAAACTGTGGGAGGGAGGGCTATTTGGTGAACCCAGACCTACCAGGTGGGCCTTGGGCTCCAGAGGGCAAAAGAGCTGCAGGAGATTGGTCAGATGGCCACTGCTGAGTCACTGTGCGTTCCAGTGGCCCTGAGTCCTGCTGTGTCCTCGCTGGGCTGACTGCTGTGGGTCCAAGAGGCCAGAGTAGCCAAGCAGTATGGGCAGGGCCGGGGCAGAGGACATGGGGGAGGACCTGTGCTGAAAGGCTCAGGGTCAGAGCTGTGGGACTGTATTCAGCGGGGGAGCAGGTGTGGGCCCTGGAGTCCTGGAAGGGCCCCCAGGCGGCTTGGATCATGAGGCAGCTAGAGATGCAGGGTCTCAGAGCAAGGAACACACAGGAGTTCAGGAACCTATAAGAAGGAAAGGGAACCAAGTCAGCATTATGTGAGATCAAGTGGGCGGGCCTTGGGAGCTAGGGCGGGACCTATGACAGTGGGTGGAACTTGAGGTGGGTGGAGCTTGAGGAGTTGGGTGGAGCCTGGAAGCCGGTGGGACTTGGCACCCCAGGGGCAGAGAGAGGGGTGGGGTCTGCAGTAGAGAGGGAAATGAGGCAGTGGGGGCGGGGCTGGGGCTTGAGACTAAGGGAAAGAGATGGCTGCCTCTTGCCTGCTTGGACCCCACCTCAGAAGAGGCCGCAGTCTTTGAGATTCTCTTTGATGATGATGTCTGTGACAGCGTCAAAGACAAACTTGACGTTCTGCGTGTCTGTGGCGCACGTCATGTGGGAGTAGATTTCCTTCACGTCCCGCCGCATGTTGAGCTCGAGGAACTGCACCTTGATGTAGTTGCCTGCGTCCTCGTAGGTGTTGGGCCCTGCGCAGAGCAGAGCGCTGGCTCGCTGCTGCAGCCTGCCGGCCTCCGCCCCCAAGGGAGGAACACTAGCAGCGTGGCCCAGACAGTGGGCTGGGGTGCAGACAGGTTGCTGGCCTAGCCCTCACCATCGTAGTCTGGAAAGCAGATGCTGAGGTGTGCCTTCTTGATCTTCTCGGAGAAGACATCCTTCTTGTTGAGGAAGAGCACGATGGACGTGGTAGCGAAGTAACGGTGGTTACAGATGCTGTTGAATAGGTGCAGGCTTTCGTGCATGCGGTTCTAGGGAGCACAGCGGCTGTTGAGCCTGAGTGGCACAGGCCTGCGCAGCCACAGGCCAGCAGGGGTCTCGGTCTCGAGATTGCGTCCTGTCCAGCTGGCTGCAGGCTGCCTGATGGCCTTTGAGTCCGGCCCTCCCCAGCGCCCTGCCAGCCTCTAGGCCCCACGCACAACTCACCACTTCATCGTCCTCCACCAGCACCATGTCGTAGGCGCTCAGGGCGGCGATGAAGATGATACAGGTCACGCCCTCGAAACAGTGGATCCACTTCTTGCGTTCTGAGCGCTGCCCGCCCACGTCGAACATCCTGCGAGGCCTGGGCTTGAACCCCGTACCCTGCCCTCCAGAACGCCCCTGCATTCCCTCTCCCTCTTCCTTCCTCCTAGGCAGAGCTGGAGGGTGCACCTTGAAGGGCCAGGTCTTCTTCCTAGCAGGGGGGACCCTAGCACCTCCCATCCCATCCTGTGCAGGTGAGGGCCATACCGGAAGTTGAGGTCCTTGAAGGAGAACTGGGTCTCGATGATCCCGGTGGTCTTGACACGTGAACGCAGCACATCCTGCTCGGTGGGCACATAACCCGGGGTCACCAGCCGCTCCAGGTCCGAGAGGTAGCTGCGGAAACTCCAGGGTGAGTGGCTGGATGGGGGGTGTGGGTGCAGTACCCCTCTCCCGCTCTGCCCAGGTGCTCACTAGCCCGCGGAGTCGTTGAGCTGGTATTCAGAGGCCCGCTCAAAGCAGGCCTGGATGCCTGAGTCCTTCCACAGCCGCTGGATGATGTCTGACATCTCCTTAGGCATTGTGCCCTCTTCGATGGTATCTGCCATGTGCATAAGCTTCCGGGCATCGTCCTGGGGCAGGGTTGGAGTGGGAGGTGGTGACTAGGGACTCCAGGAAAGCCAGATGCTTCCAACCTCAGCCCCTACCAGCTGCCTGGTGGCGCACCTGGCGCGCTGAGTCTCCATATTGGATATTGAGAGTGGTCATGGCCCGCACGATGGCCAGAATGGACTGCAGCGTGTTGCCATAGATGATGGCAATGAACTCGAGGCACTCCTCCAGTGAGTACCCATCCTGATGGATAATCCTGCAGCCAGAGTAAACAGGGTCAGCTTGTGGCTGATGGTGCAGACCAAAAGCCAGTGGACACCCACCCCCAGGGACTTGGGAGTGGATGGGGCACTCACTTCATCTGCTTGACAATGGTGCTTTTCCCGGACTCACCAGCACCTGAAAGGGAAATCCACTGACTTCCTGCCTCAGCAGGGAGGCAGGAGATGAGCTGGCTGGTAGCCCCCACAGCCTCGGGCCAGGCCAGCTAGCTTGCTAGTGATTCCTGCCCTCACCCCAATCAAAAGTAAGGTCCTGTTGGACCAGCGAGGTAGCTCCGTGGTCTAAAACACTTGCTTAGGCGAATTTAGCCAAGCACTGGGATCATGGTTTCAGCACCAAACAAAAATAAAGTCCTGCAGGTAGGAGTGGTATTGCACCACTGAATCTCAGCTCTGGGAGGCTGAGGCAGGAGGACCAAAAGTTAGAGCCTGGGCAATTTAGCAAGACCCTATCTCAAAATAGAAAATTCAAAAAAGGTTGTAGTTCAGTGTGAAAGCTCTCGGTTCCCAATTTTAAGATAAAAGAAGTCCAGGCAGGATGGCACACCCTTGTTATCCCAGCACTTGGGAGGCTGAGCCAGGTGGATTGCTTCAAGTCTGAGGCCAGCCTGGTAGTGATAATCTGTCTCAAAAAAAAAAAAGAAAGAAAGAAAGAAAGAAAGAAAGAAAGAAAGAAAGAAAGAAAGAAAGAAAGAAAGAAAGAAAGAAAGAAAGAAAGAAAACGAAGCCGGGGGCCAGGGAGATGGCTCAGTAGAGTAAGTGCTTCCCTGGCAAGTGCAAGGGCCTGAGTTCAATCCCTGGTTCCACCCAAAACAAAACAAACAAAAAAAAAACGAAGCCAGGCGTGGTGGCGCAGGCCTGTAATCCCAGCACTTGGGAGGCTGAGGCAGGATTGTTGTGAGTTCGAGACCAGCCTGAGCCACAAAGTGAGCTTAACGCCAGCCTGAACTGCATAGTGAGACGCTGTCTCAAAAAGACCAAAAAAAAAAAACAAAAAAAATAGAAGAAAGAAAGAAAACGAGGAAATGGAGACCATTAGGGAAATCAGCGATCTCTACTGTGCTGGGGTGCCAAGGCACAGAATCCGCAAGACCAAAACAGTATCAGCAGCCTGTTATACGGTGCAACCAAAATAAAGAAATCCTAGAGCCCCGCTTGGTGGTAATCTGCGGTACTACATGCACAAGATTATTTGAGCTAGGATAACCCCTGCTTCTCCGGAAGGCAAGACTAAGAGGTTCAGAAGGAATTAGGGCCCGTGGAAGGGACAGAACTAACATCCCTTCTGAGCCTGTGCCTGCCAGGGTGTTGGGGACAGTTAATGGGATTTCCATTTAGCCTCTCAGCTCTATTCTGCACCACTCCTAGTTTAGTCCCTCTGCCCCACCATGTTAAAGCAGCTCCTTGCCCCTGAAGGAGCAGCAGGATCTTGAGGAAGGCTTCTAGCTATTGGACTATGGAATCATCTTTAGAGTCCCCACGGGCCTTATACCTTCAATACCTTTCCACCCTCCCTTTAGAGGCATCACAGATCTGCCACCAATGAAGAGCTGGCACATTAGGGCCACTGTAGCTCTGGGTGATTGCAGAGCTACACTGCTCCCACCAGGAATATGACCTTCCCGAGGGAGCAGCGCCATGTGGGGCTCCAGTCTCATCAAGCCAAGGCTGAGTCATGAGGGAGCCTGGCCAAGGCACGTGCACTTGGCAGACACTGCCCAACAAGGGGTGCTGCCCAGGACATCACCTGTCAGGTCTGGCCTGACTTCCACTTTGTCCTGGACCCTCCCTCAGTGCCACTTTCCCAAGGATCCCTTGTGTTGGGGGCCGGGGAGATGGAATAAGCGCTTCCCTGGCAAGTGCAAGGACCTGAGTTCAATCCCTGGTACCACACACACACACACACACACACACACACACACACACACACAGGGAACCCTTGTGTCACTGAGGCTGGGACCCATAGCAGTCACCCCAGGCCCAGGCCCCTACCCAGAAGCAGCAGCTTCACCGTTCGTGCATCCTTCTCAGCATCCTCTTTCAGCTTCTTTTCCAACTCCCTGGAGTGCTTCTCCTCGGCACTGGCCCCAGCCCCCATGGTCCCAGGAGTAAATGAAGGGACAGGTTGAGCAGGTGGCTCTTCTAGATGGGGATCCCGAGAGCCTGACTCTCTACGGACCTGCACAGACCCTGGTGGGGCTGCTTAGTGGGATTTGGGAGCTAGGGGTGCCAAGGACCAATCAGAGACAAGGACAAGTGAAGCCAGCTCAGCCCCCCAACCCTTCTAAGGCTGGCATGGCCCCAATCCCTCAAGTGCTGACTCTGCATTCTCCCCACCGCCATCCTTAGAGGCACTGGGTACTCCTTCCCCTGTCCCACAGTAAGGAAACATATTTGGTAGGGTTTGGGGTAAATGAACAGGTCCTCAACTTGGGGTGGGGCTACAGCTGGAAAGTGTGGAGGGAGAAGCAGGCACAGAGCAGCTGAGCCTGCCCGGCCCTGCTCGGCACCTTCCTTGTCCTGCTGGAAGCTCAGTGGCCCAGGGGGATGAGGACCCACATCTTCCACCCTGTTTGCTAAAGAGGAAGTCAAGGCACACAGGGTCACGCAGCAGGCAGTGGCTGAGAAGGGCTGACTGGCTCTGGACCAGGGCTTTCTGCCCTGCTGGGAGGCACTAGGGGGAAAGCAGGTGATTATACTTGTCCCATAGAGGGCTGAATCTGATACCAGCATTCATGCGCTGGCATGTGACATCGGTGACCACACACACCTGCTGTGCGTGAGCAAGGTAATGTTTTGATACAATTGTGCTCTTAACCTGTGTGTAGGGTCCATATTTGTATGATTTTGTGTGGTCTTTTTTTTTTTTTTTTAATATGGAACGCTCCATGAATTTGCATGTCATCCTTATGCAGGGGCCATGCTAATCTTCTCTGTATCGTTCAATTTTAGTATATGTGCTGCGGAAGCGAGCACTGTGGGGTCTCGACATGTGGGTGTTCATATTTCTTATAGGGCAGGTGAGAATTCTACCACTGAACCACCAATGCTTTCATATACTTTATATGGGTGTTTTGTGTGCACATGTACATACATATGCACGTGTAAAATTTGTTTTTTTGTTTTGTTTTTGTGGTGCTGGGAATGTAACCCAGGGCTTCACACATGCTACACATATTCTCTGCCATTGAGCTACATCCTCTAGCCTGCTATGCCTTCCCCCCCCACACACACACCTTTTCCTTTTTTACAGAACCGGGGGTTGAACTCCGGCCCTTGCACTTGCCAAGGAGGCGCTTATTCTACTGAGTCATCTCCCCGGCCCCGCCTTTCTTTACAAGCGCTCTTGTGCTTGCAATATTTTGTGTGGCCTGATATGTATGCTTGAGTGTGCAAATGCACATACATGTGCAGTGCATGTTTGGGTACCCTTGCCCAGCTGCATGTCTGAGCATACCAAGCACTTGTGAGTATACATACTGTCCTGTGCCTGCCTGTGTCTATGTGTATAAATGTATTTGGGTGCAATAGTCACTGATCTGCAGAGGCAGCTGAGTACTTCTGCCCAATCTTTTGCAAGCCTGTTGCCAGATGGGGAATCTGAGTCCCAAGGCAGATTGGTGCTGCCCAAGAGCCTAGAGAAGTGTCCCACTGGTGCACTGGGAAATACCTAGGGTTCCGCAGAACCTGCATGACTCAGCTTAAGGTCTGGAACCCTGTTGAGGTACAGCCTGTTATTGAAGGGCTTTAGGCAGAGCCTGCAGGGCGAAGTTCTCAGACTCTACGATTTTGTATCCTGATCCCCTCAGAAATCCAATGTGTCTCTCCAGGGGATTGGAGCCTCCTGAGGACTTTTCTAAACCTGGCTGCCTTTCAATATTCAACCCTGCCATAGACTCAAGAGACCACGAGGGGGTGCCAGGGTCGCAGACAGCATTGAGGCTGAAAGTGTACAGCGGGGCCAACTACAGCAGCTTTGACATCCATCCTGTTGGGTGAGAAGGGATTTATCCAGGAGCCAGACTGCTTCACATGTGCCACTATCAGCCTCCAGGCTCCAGGCTCCCACACCCCTCAGCCCTACATGGAAGTGGACCATGGGAGCGCCTCAGACATGGAGTCAGCCTGAGAGCAGAGTGCAGAAGCCAAGCCTTGTTAAGCCAAAACTTGGTTTTTTGTTCTGTACTGGATGGGTTTTTAAATTCTTCTAAGTAGGACCAATCTACTGCCTCTCAGTTCCCCACACCCCTCAGGCGTGGCCCTAACGCCACCCCCAAAGCCCATCACCAAGGAGAAAAGCCAAAGTCTAGTCCCAGAGCCAGTGTTTATTAGCAAGATGGAACCCAAGGATGGCTGTGGCCTGGGCAGCAGAGGGCCACCAGGTGCCCCCCCATCTCCCCAAATGCCCCCAGAGCTATTTACACTTAGGGCCTGCAGTGGGGGGCAGATGGGAGCCTTGGGGAGCCCCTGCAGGCCCAGCCCTCCACCATGGCCCCTCTCCCCTCAGGACTAGGGCTCCCCTCTCAGCTCTGCTGCGTGTGGCCCCATTGCCACTTCCCCAGCCTCCAAGTCAAGGAGGCACAGGAAAAGCTAAGGAGGTAGAGTAGGGCAGCCTTGCTGTGGCTAGGCAGGGAGAAAACACCGATAGTCTTGTCCCTATAGGCAGGACTCTTCTTTTTCTGCCCCCAATAAATAGAGAATAAATACCTGGGAAGGGCTGGCCTTAAATGAGTGTCCCAGGCAGGGGACCAGAGTCCTGTGATGGCCCCTTCTTTCCTTCTGTGAGTGCCCTGAGTCCCAATCCCAAGATTCCGACACAGTCCTGGCATCCATGCCTATACCACAGCAAGGCCGACAGCGCACACTGTCAAAAGTCCATGGCCTGTCAAGTAGGGCTCATCCCCTCCCCGTGTTCTGCAGATCTCGGAGGTGGCCGTCAAGCACAGATTTCCGGCTGAGCCCAGGGACTTGCTGGAATTGGTTAGGTGGACTCAACTTTCCGCCATCTCTGACCAGCATGGGTCTAGATCCTGGAAGATGCTGCCGGTGAGGCAAGCTATATACAACCCACCAATAAATACTGTCTTTGCAGGGGTAGGGTCTGTATAGAATATAGATATTTTATATTTATATATATATATATATCTATATATCTTTTATATTAAAAGGGATGAGGGATAGGCTGGTCCAGTGCAGGGCTCAGGCATCTGGCCTCATGTGTCCGGAGGGTGGTGCCGGCGGTTCCGGGGCTTTTTCTGGTCCTGGGGTTCAGGAGGCCTGAGGGCCCCAGGGGCCTCTCTGGGACTGGAGGGTACATGACGCCAGTAACCCTGACAGTATTGGTGGATGAGGCCCACTTCAGGCTGGGCCAGCAGCTGGGCCAGCTCCTGGTAAGAAGGTGTGGGGGGACCCGTGCCAGGAGGTGGGGGGGCGCTCACAGCCAGCAGGGGGAAGAGGGCAGCGTGGACAGCATCCTGGCCCAGGACGTGCAGCTGTACCCGCGTGACGACGTGCTTGAAGTTGTTCTCAGTGGCCGTGCAGGAGTAGAGGCCGCGATCGCTAAGTTGCAGGGCGCGAAGTAACAAGCCCTGCTCTGTGCGCAGGAAGCGCTCCTCTGCTCGGATCTGCAGGGGCAGGGGTGGGGGCTCAGGGGCTGTGTGACCCCTCTGCTGCCCCTGCTAGCAGCCAGATGAGACCGCTTCCATGGGTACCACAAGCAGAATTCATACACCCTCCCCGCAAAAAAAAAAATCCACATGAGTTTCCACTAATGAGGTAACTGAATAAGGTATCGACATATTTCTACTTCAGGATGGATGGCCCTAAAAGGGTGCTGTTCAATGAATGAGAGAACTTTGGCACACAAAGAATTTTCATTTAATGAGAACACCCAATTGTGGTCCCACATAGACTTCCCATGTAAAGGGGCACCTGTAAGGCTTTTCCACAAATAAGGGCTAGCCACAGAATTTTCATCCACGGAAGCTCAACCACGTGATGTCCCATATATGCCATACACTCCAGTGGGGTGCATATGTGGGATTTGGAGATTTTCATGAAGAGGCATACCCTTAAATGGTTTCCATATGGCAAGGCCTATTCCATAGAGTTTCTAATTCCACTCAAGCGATTTCCACATATGGAAGGGAGCTTGAAAGGTTTCCTAGAGTGAGGATGGCCCCATGCCTTCCCTGCCTTCACCCACACTGAATTTCTACTGTATCGGGGTCTCCCGTGTCCACAGTGGGGGTGCAGGAACTCACCTCTCGGCGCCGGTCACCAGGATCTCGCTGGAAGAGCCACTTAACAGCGGCTTGCGGTGAGCGGGGCTGGCACTCGAGGAAGGTTGTGCTGCCTGCCACGCCATACTGCACAGACTCTACAGCGTTCTTGTTGGCTGCGGATCAGGAGGGCACTGAGTGGAAGCAACAACACCCGGGACGGTCCCGTCTGGGGAGGGGCAGGCACAAGGGCACTCACCCACCAAGGCAGCGTGTTGCCCCTGGGCCTCACCCCGGAGGGAGGCCAGGAACGACACAACTAAAGCTTCCGGAGCCACTACTCCCCACCCAGCATCTTCACGGCCTTGGAGTCGGGGTGAGATGAGCAACGGCATGGGCTACCTGGGGCGCCACAGGAGTCCGGGGCGCGGCGGGACAAGGCAGAGCACACTCACCATTGGAGTTGAACCCGCGGCACTGCCTGATAGGGTTCCCGTGCCGGACATCCTGCCGGCGGCTCCGCCTGGGTGACAATGACTTCTGGAGACATACTCCCAAGAAGCACGCCCCAGGTCCCTGCATCCCCGAGAATCCCTGGAGTGGTGACACCCATAGAAACCCCACACCATATCATATCTACTTTCAAATCCCCAAAACAGGGCCTAAAACCCCAAGGGCCTGGGGTCCATACCTTTTTTTTTTTTTTTTTTTTTTTAATGCTGTCCTGTGGGGTTTGAACCCAGGACACTGCATGTACGAGGTAAGTATGCCACCCTCACGCCTGAAGTTCATACCTTTTGGAAGACGCTGTGTAGCGGGAGCAGGTCTGGCCATCCCAGGCACAGTAGGGGTCCCTGGCGAGGCAGCAGTCAGCACAAGCAGCCCCGTACGCATGGCAGCGGTGCAGGCTCAGGTGAGTGACACCCACTGCCGAGGCCACATACAGTTGTTGCTGAAGGCAGGGGTAAAAGATTATCAGTTCCTTTCTCAGACAGCCCACATCAGAAGTTGTTGGCTTGGATTCTTGCTCTTTTTCTTTCTTTTTTTTTTTCCTTTTGGTGGTACTAGAGATTGGACCCCGGGTCCTGTGCATGCTAGGCAGACACTCTACCACTGAACTACACCCTAGTATCCTTTAAGAAAAAAAAAAAAATTGTTTCAAGACAGGGTCTTGCTAAATTGTCTTGTCTGTCCTTGAATTTACAACCCTCCTGCCGCAGCTTCCAAAGTGTCTGCAATTACAGGTCACATCACACCCTTCTCTTCTTTGTTTAATGCTTAATTTCCCCACCCTCATGGCAGGCATGACTGCAAGGAGACTCTGTCATCACCCCCAGCCCATGTTGCTAAAGACTCACCCTCTTGGAAGATATGGTCATGGTCTTAACAGGTGCTGGATCCTAGAAGAAGACAAAGATCAACTTGAGACTCCCTCTCTGTTCTGACCTAGAGGTCTATGATCATCAGCTGGGATAGGGAGGGTCAAGATGGGGCAGGCAGGATTGGGCGGCACTGGGCGGTACTACACACACCTTGAAGACTGCCACCTCCTCCAGCATGAGCTCCTCTACCTCCTGGTCATCCTTGGGCAGCACAATGACCTTCTGCACTGTCCCGCGGTCTGGAACGGGCCGGGCAGGACCTCAGTGGGGCTGGGGACACTGGGGAAGGGGCAAAGCCTCAGCCCCTTCCCCAGCAGAGCCCCAACCTCCCTAGGGCAGTGAAGCAGGAGTTCTGTTCCAAAGCTGAAGCATTTTCCCAATAGTAGGGGTCAGAAGACTGGCCCAGGAGAAAAGAGGGTCAGGCCAGGCTCTGCCCCACCCAGACCAGCACTTTTGGCCCTGTTAAGAGCAGGACACTGGGGTATCTTTCTTGTTAGGAGCGGCTAGAACCCTGCGGGATATACTTCCTTGTGTGTGTGTGTGTGTGTGTGTGTGTGTGTGTGTGTGAGAGAGAGAGAGAGAGAGAGAGAGAGAACATGCCAGTATAGATGCCAATATGCAGATCCATGTTCTCTAAGCCTGCCATCTGTCTCTACCTTTTCCTGTTACCCAACAGCTCCCAATATCTGGCCTTTAGGCCTCAGACATAGGAAAGTAAATGGGGTTTTGCTAGCTCTAGCCTCACTATCTTGGCTGAAAGGAGGTTTCCTGGGCTGGGGATATAGCTCAGAGGCATAAGTGCCTGCCTGACAAGTACAAGGTCCCAAGTTCCATCCCCATTGCCACAAAAACAAAACAAAGCAAAATGTTATTATTAGGCTGAGCATCGTGGCAGGAGGATCGCTATGAGTTCAAGGCCAGCCTGGGCTACAAAGTGAGTTCAAGGTCAGCCTGAACTGTATGGTGAGACCCTGTCTCAAAAAGACAAAAAAATATACATGAAAGGAGGCTCCTAAAGATGCAGGGACAGAGCTGATTATAATAAACCTGCAGTAACCCCCACAGGACAGGTTACAGCCCCGGGGATCAGCACCTCCCACCCAGTGGGCCCGGTGGAGGGGGGAACAGCAGTGGGTACCTGTGCCCAGGAAAAGCACCTCATAGCGCCCGTCGGCCGCATCCACCTGGTCTACGGCAACAGTAGTGAGACGATAGGGGGCACCTGTGCGGACCACCAGGGGCCGCCGCTGCAGCGGGTACACGGCCTGGTACATGAGCGGATGGCTGCGCATGAAGTTGATCACTTCATCCGGATAGTCCTTGGTAGATTTCATGGAGGGTGTGAAGGTTCCCCCAGGGCACTGCAAACAGGACGAGCGTCAGCCTCAGCCGGGCAGCTTGGGCCGGCACAAGCAGCAGCATCTATACCGTCTGGCCCCAACCACCTGCCTCTTGCACCCCACCCCTTCTCCTCCTGTCTACCCCAGCCTGTAGGGCAGAGAGCTTCAGAGTTCCCTGCAGGTCCTGCCACAGTCAAGTTCCCAAGGGCCCTCTGGAACAACATACCATGCCCAAACCCCATCTGTCCCAGAGTCCTGGCTGGGTGTGAATTGTGGGTTTTTTTTTTTTTTTTTACAAGAGCAGAAATGTACTTTTATTTATTTTCCATTAGTTTAAATTCTTGAGGGGTACAGCATCACATGGATTCGGTGTCCGATGGCCTTAGCAGGAAGGTTGCTTCGGAACTTGGCACGAACCATGCCACTGTTTCCATGAGCCCGAGTTACTTTTCCCAGATCACTCTGGTTTTGTTTGCTTTGCCACCTGGAGTCACTGTGTTGTTTTTTGCTTTGTACACATAAGCACATCTTTTGCCCAAGTAGAATTCTGTTTCATTCCGGGCATAAACACCTCCAATTTTAAGGAGAGCTGTGTGTTCCCTCTGGTTCCGGAGACCCCGCTTATAGCCAGCAAAAATGGCTTTGCACCACAGTCTTCCAGACATTGTTGCCTTTCAGAAGTCCTGTTCCCGGCAGGCCTCCCCAGACTCCAAGATGGCGGAAAAAGCGAATTGTGGGTTTTGAACATGTATTATCATCCACTATCCCCACTGGCTGTAGGCTTTGTGATGGTGGAGCCTGTGTCTGCAGGAGGCCTGGCCCAGAGCAGGCCTCAGGAGACAAAAGGGAGAAGGAGGTGAAGAGGGTACTTACTGTGCCAGGCCGGGGGTAGGGCATCTTCCCTGAGAAGGGCATCCACTGGTAGTTAGGGCCCTCTTTGTGGGCAAAGGGTCCATTGAAGACCATGCGAATGTCAGCCATCGAATACACACACACAGCAGAGCCTCGGAACACGGAGCTAAGAGCAAGGCAGTTAGCTGCCGCCACCAAGGGAGATCTTTGGCCCAGGGCCCCTCCCCAGGCTGCTCCCACCCCCAGAGCTAAACACAGGCTGGCATTCTCCACAAGGCAGAAGCCCCAACCCAACCATACCCTGCCACTGCTGGCCCCAAACCCAGTCTCACCCAGAGGAAGTAAAGACAGCATAAATGACTGGGTTCCTCACATCATGGGTCTGCTGGACAAACACATCCTCTGAGGACACAGAAAGAAAGTTCTAGGAAGGTGTCTTAGGCCTGTGTCCCTAGGTCCTTGACCATTCCTACACAGGAGACGGCATCCCACCAGAGGCCAGTGGGTGGCCACCCATCCAGCCTCCATCATTCCCATTATCGCCATGGGGCCCTGCCTGCCGCCGGACACTCACGGAGCTCATCGAAGTGGGTCTCAATGCCATCCTCGCCTGGCACGGAGCAGACAAGCCGTGCCTTCAGGAACGTGCTCCACTTGTTCACTAGGCAGCAGTGACCACCATCATCATTCTGCGGGTGGGAGCAGGAGGTCAGGTCAGGACAGGTCACTCACCCGTAAGTCCCTGCTGGAGCGGGGCCAACCATCGGGGCTGGGCCAGGAGAGGGGCAACATGGGGCCTTGGGGATGTGTACCAGGCAGATGCGCCCGATTCGGGCATACACAGCAGGGCTCTGTGTTGTCTCTGCTGACCGCTCACGGAAGAAGAAGTAGAGTTTGTCATCATTGCGCTCTGCGCTGTCGGGGATGAGCTCCGCGTGGATGAAGGAGGGGTCTGCAAATAGCAGGAGCCGGCAGGATGAGCTCCTCCTTCGACGGCATCCCCATTCCCCAGCTGAATCCCCAACCAGGTATAAGAACGTCCCCAACTTTTCTCCAAACAAGAAACCACTTCCACCTCAGTCACAGGCCCACATTTTTGCCAAGTGTGCTTCCCTAAGATTCCCCGGCTCCATCCCAGACACGCGGCCCACAGAAGGCCACGGACTACATGTACCGTTGAGCCACCGGGAGTTGTACTGATCTGTGCGCATGGCCGTCTGCTTTCCAAGTGTGCGGAAGATGGCTGCGTCTGTGCCCATAAAATCAATGTACACACCGGCATAGAGCTCTTCATCTGTGGGGGAGGGGCGGCAGGGGTTATTAGGACCAGGTCACAGCCCCAGTGACCCCCCAGACGAAAATCAGGCTTCCCAGCATTGACCCTATCTCCAGGAGCCGCTGGCTCTGGGAGGTCTGTGAGCAGTAGCAACGATCTCTGATTAGTACCACAGCCAATTTCAGTGACATAAATACGGCTGAGCTCAAGCTGAAGTCACTGTAAGCAGAGCGGGAAAGATCTGCCAACGCCACTGTACAGTATTACAATATTCCTACTCACACGCACAACAGACATAAATAACCTCAAAAGCACAGATTTTTAAAAATGTAGTAAAACAGCTGGGCATGGTGGCACAGGCCTGTAATTCCAGCATGTGGGAGGCGGAGGCAAGAGGATCACTGTGAGTTTGAGGCCAGCCTGGGGACACAGTGAATTCAAGGCCAGCTGTCTCAGATACCTTGTCATCACCAGCAAAAGTGGTAAAGTAATAAAGTAGTAAGTTGAGTATGCTACTTTTTGTTGTTACCTTTGTTTTAATACAACTTATTGAATTATTTAACACATTGACCTATTTTTGTGGTCCTGCAGTTCAACCCAGGATCTTCACACTGTGCTACATCCCTGGCTCTGTTAAAATTTTGGGCCAGGGTCTTCCTGAATCATTGCATTGCCCAGCCTGGGCTTGAATCTGCAAACCCTCCTGTCTCAGTCTTCCAAAGTACTGGGATTATAGGATTGCACCAATACACAGCTTATAACTTACATTTTAATAACCGATGTTTAATAACCGACTCACAAAATTCCTGAAAACATAATTACTAAATGTGCTGCCTCTAAGCCGGGCGTGGTGGTGCATGCCTGTAATCCCAGCACTTGGGAGGCTGAGACAGGAGGATTGTTGTGAGTTCGAGACCAGCCTGAGCTACAAAGTGAGCTTAAGGCCAGCCTGAACTGCATAGTGAGACCCTGTCTCAAAAAGACAAAAAAATAAAAAAATAAATAAATGTGCTGCCCCTACCATGCCACTCCCTTTCTTCTCTCTGAAACTCCCAGGCACCCCTTCTCTCCCCCGCATCAGACTCCCGGATACTGACTCTGACATCAGGCTAGAACTCATTTGCCAAGAGGATAAGGCTTGTACCCTGACCCAGGGGCCTTTCCCAGGCTTGCAGGTGGCACAGCGCCCAGCAGTTGGTCCGTGATTGCAGACTGGGTTGGATGCCCAGAAAGCAGGCAGAGAGCCTGGGCCAGAGTCAGGCTCCCCAACCTGGGGACAGGAACACCAGCTGCTAATCTTACTTGGAGAAAAGCCCCAACTCTCCCAGACATTTACCTACTCCAGAAACAGTCCCTAGCTGATCGTAAGACCAGAAGTCTCTATTGTCCCCTCTGTGTGAGTCTCTCCTTGGCTTTTAGATATATGGAAAAGGGGCAAGGGACCCGCGGTACCACTCGTCTTCTTTTCTAGGCAGCTGATGAGGCAGAGGCTTCTGAATTTTGCATAAATTACACTGTGTGTTTTAGGAAGCACCTGGCCTGCTCAGTGCCTGATTCAGGAGGGCTGCATGCTGGGGTATTTGTGGTGCTTCCCCAACTCCTGTGGCAGAGGCCACGCATTCAGACTGTAGAACCAGGGGAGGGTGGGGGCACTCACTGATGAGGGCTGAGGCTGTGTCCAGCTTGGGGTCGTACGGACACTTGCCCTTCCCTGACTCGAGTCTCTCAGGCTCCAGGTAGAAGATGTAATCCTGCAGGGCAGAGGGGGCTCAGCATTGCACAGTCCTGTCCCACAGCCAGGAAGGGGGACAGGTCATCAGGCTCCCGGAGCAAGAGTGGGCCCCCAGGGACACCCTGAGCCCACCCCCTGCACTCCCAGGGTCCTTAGGCTTGAACTCCATCCAGCCAGGTGTCTGGGGGTAGGAACTTGCTGTGGTTCCGAGGGAGCAGCTTCCTAGTGTCAGGCCTCAGGGAAAACCTGGGAATCAAGGCTCAGGACCAGATGTGCAAAGGGTGAGCTTGTAGCAGCTAAAGGCTTTCCATGCCAACTGGCTCAAGAAGATGATTCTTGGAGCTGTGGCTGTCTTAGACCAAGGAGGGGCTGTAAAGCTGGCCAGAGCAGAAGGCACAGGTCAAGGGCCTAGGGTACTTCCTTTGCCATCAGGTCCAAACAGAACACAGAGCTCTAAATAACTGTCCCCTAGACTTTGTGCCCTACCTGTAGTCCTCAGGATGGGGCCTTACTGCCCCTTGGCAGAGCCCCCAAGGTCCATGTTTCCCCAGGGCCAGGAGCTGAGGAATCTGCCCAAGCCACATGGAATTCACAAAGCCCCCTTCACCTCCTAGCCCAGCTCAGAAGATGACCTAGGAGGAAGGTCATGATGGCACTGGGACCAGGATGAGCTCGTGGGTCTGGTGGGAAAGGCAGGGAGGAGAAAAGGAAAGGGGAGAGGCAAGATACAGAGACAGAAGAAGGTGGCAGCAGGTGGCAGGATGGTGATGGGAAGGTACACACAGGCCTGCTTCCAGTTACACTCTGCACACACAGCTCAACACAAAGCACTGCCGACACACGGAACTCACTGCTCACACCCTGGACATACATTCTGAACCTGAGTGACTGTTCTTCACACTCCGTGCTGGGTACATGCATGCACACACGCTCTGTCACTCACTGGCAGCCCTGTACCCTGCCCGTCCGTCCCTGCCCAGCTGCAGCTAGCCCAGCCCTAATCTGGGTCCTGACTGCTAGACAGATGCCACCCCAAAAGAGAGCACACACGTGTGCAAGACACCGGAGAGCCTACAGGGGCACATGCCGTGTTCCTACTCCAGACGCTGAATAGGGTACGCCCAAGTGCACATTGCTGTGTGTTCCTGTGTGTCTCCACACATGCATTCTCACAGCAGAGGCACAACGTCCCTGGGCCCCTGCCTTCCTCATCTGGCCTGATTTCTTGCCTGTAGGGGTCATAGTGAGGCTGACAAGAGTCCATCTGGGACTGCCTGGAGAGCCCAAGGGCACTCAGAGGACGGGAATGCGCCCCTGGTAGGCTGGCCTGGGGAACAGACCCAGGGTAAGTGGAGTCAATCAAGGCCACGCTGCCTGGCAAAGCCTGAAGAGATGAGGCCCACCTGGCGTGGGGCTGTGGGCATCGGGTGGACGGCACCATCTGTGGCTCTGCTGCCGCGGCCTCTGACCACCTGCGCCTGGGTCCATGGCAGGGCCTGAGAAGACGAGGAACAGGGGGTGACAGGCGCTGGGGGAACAGGCTCAGGCTGCCAGATTCTTATGCCACTCAGGCCAGGAACATTTGGGAGCACATGGGTCCCAGAGTAGACATGTATATGCACGTGTATGTGCACACACACACACACAGGCTCACACACCCCTGCACACATACTTGTCCCTTAGTTTTAGTCGCTCTCACACATGTCCTATGAGGTCATACCAACTCACACATGCCCACATGGAAATGGAAAAAGGACGGAAGCAGGCAGGGTGGAGCACAGCTGGGGAAGGGACAGATCCTTCTAATCCCTCCCCCTAACCCTGACCGGGAGGAAGGCAGCTCTCCTCCAGGCCACACAGCAGATGATGACTCAGGCATCCAAACTCCTGATACCAAGGCCCCTACAAGGCCCCCTGACTTGGCTGCGGGCATGGTCCTCACACAGGCTGAGGTGAGAACTGCTGCTACACAGGGGCAAACGCTTACTATGTGCCAGGCACAGTGCTAAGAGCTTGGGAACACCTGCTCACCTCCTCCTCCTCCTCCTCCTCCTCACACCAACCTGTGAGAAAGGCAGCTATGAGCCCATGTTTGGGTAAAGAACATGAGGCTAGGGAGTTAAATAGGTCACTTACCCAAGTTCACAGGGCTCAGAGGTGGCAGGGTCCACCCATCCTTACGCCCATCTTTCCATCAGGGCCCTGGGAGGCAGCCACCAGCAGGGATGGCACAGGCCAGGGTGAGCTGGGGCTTACCTGTGCACGGCGGCCGCGGTTCACATAGGTGCACATAGGGTTGTAGGCTCCTGTGCCGCACACATACAGGTGGGTTCGGTTCCAGGGCTGGATGAGCCTGATGAAGTTCCCACACTCACCCTGGGGCAGAGAAAAAGCTGCACAGGTGCCCGGATACCTGGCCGGCCTCCTCCCTCTCCAGGGACCCACTCCACCGCACCTGTGGACCCCGCTATACTCACATTGCCATCCTTGCCCGAGAGCACACATTCTTCAATGCGCTGTGGGGAGGCCGCCCAGTGGATCTGCCAGAGAGGAGGATCAGAGGCTGCAGCCTGCTGGATGGGCCCTGAGTCCTGGGCTCCAGACCCACCCTTATAGCCCACTTCTGGGCTTGCCCTTACAATGAGGGGTTCACGGTTGATGTCATGCAGGTCCAGGGACAGCACGTAGTCCTTGCTGCCCACATACATGCGATCATGGTCCTCATCCTTAAACAGGATGCGGTAGTCGGTGGTGTTGAGCAGAAAGTTGAAGAAGTGGGCAGTGCCTGTGGACTTAAGCTCTGTGGGGGAAGAGCAGGGCAGCAGTCAAGGCCATGCAGCTGTCATCCCTTTTACAGAGGGCCGAGGGGCCCACTACCACGTATCTTCAGCCTCCAGCTTCTTCTCTCTGGTCCTGACAGGTGAGCAGACCAAGGAAGAAGCCACACCCAAAACTAAAAACCAACTCTCTTCTGGTCCCAGTCAGCCCTAATGAAAGGGCTGGAACGTCCCACACGTGGAGCTTGCACAGGAGCCCAAAAGGGCTGATGAGCAGGTGAGAGCTTGCAGATACTGTGCGGAGGGAACCTCGAGGTCCTGGCCTGGCTGCCCACTGGATGGAAGGCACAGCCGTGCACGGCGAGGCCCCCACCACTGGAAAGCCCAAGGGAGTCCCACTGCCCTACAGACCTCCTGCTTGGCCCAGACTCCACAAGGCTGCTAATAGTAGACCCATAAGGCCACTGTGAACCACAGCCAGGAGTCATCTGTGGGAGGGAGATCTGCCCTATGCTAGAGTCCCGAGGGCTGGGGCTGGGGCCAGTTGGGCCTTCTGTTTTCTCTTTTGTATGCAACTAATACCCTCAGCCCTTACCCCCAGGAACATCAGGGAAAGTCTTTCTTTTTTTTTGGGCAGAACAGGGGATTGAACTCAGGTCCTTGTGCTTGCCAGGGAAGTACTTATTCCACTGAGCCATCTCCCCTGCCCCTTTTTTTTTTTTTGCATTTTTTAGTACAGGGTCTACAGGGTCTTGCTACACGGATTGGACTCATAGTGATTCTCCTGTTTTCAGCCTCCCAAGTGCTGGGATTACAGGCTCACAGCACCATACCAAGTCTCAACGGCCATCTCAGTGCGCCCTGGGGGCAGGGTGGGCACGGCTCGCTGGGGACAGAAACCTGCTGCAGTCCACTGAGCTACCTGGCCAGCCCTCGGGAAAGTCTTTCTCCCCAAGGATGAAGAGCAGGAGGGAGCTCAGCCATTAATGAGCTGAAGGGTCGACATGGGACTCCAGGAAGCCTGGGAATCTGCTCTGGGGGAGCTGAGGTGGTCTCTTTAGCAAACCCTTCCCCCATCCATACCCGGCTATTTTTAGCTCAGGAGGAGAGAGAACATTTAGATGAGGCTGATGAATATTCACAGGCATGGTGGGGGTGGGGTGGCAGCACAGGCATGCATACACCTGGTACAGGTATACCATGCTCTACAGCAGACAAGGGGCTCACTAGAGTTCACCAAGAGGGTGAGACCGAGAGACACACACACACACAGTTGGTAACACTCTTCACAGGTCAGGTGATCAAGGGGAAGTCCTGCACCAGGCCGCAAGGCACCTGGAGGGAGAGAACAGCTGTGATTCAAGGCTCCTGAACACAGCTGAAGGTATCACCAGCAGGTGGCTGTCACTGACTAGTCTGGTGACCCTGACTCCAACTGGTGCGCCAGGGACCCTGGAATGGACTAATGAGGCTATGCTTGGGAGCAGCTTCAGATAAAAGCTCTGGGATGTGCTGGGCTGGGCATGAGAGGTAGGTAGTGTGGGCCAAGAGCCAGAGGATTTCAATGCTGATTTAATGATGTCTGATACCAGGAACTCACCCTTTTGGGCTGGGGGGTCAAGGCCAGGCCTTGCCCTGCCCAGACATGACTATGCACCAACAAGGGAATACAGGTGATGACCTTGGCCAGCCATGGGTTGCAGGGACGCCAGGACGCCGAGGGATCAAAAGGCCGATCCCTGCTTGGCTACGGCCTCACACGCCTGTCCGGCGGTGCCTTTGAAGTCCTGGGCAGGGCGGCTTGGGCACCTGTCTTGCACCTGTTGTTGGGCCACTCAGGGTCCCCCGCCTGGCCACCCAGTCATAGTGACAACAGGAAAGTAAACACTCCCCCACCCGCAGAACTGGAAAGTGGCCAGAGAGGAAGTGGGACTGCCAGTAGAGCCCCTCCAGGCTGGGACAGCCCGCCAGGGGCTATTAATACCCTGGCTGGGGGCATGGCCTTGATTGTGCCCTTACTTGTCCTGCTGGGCTGAGGAGCACTTTGGGGGCAATTGGGGGGAGGGGGAGAGATGTTCAAATGAGCGTCTTTAGACAAAGCACCTGGGTAAAGGGAAGCTTTAGACATCTACTGCCCAGGAGCCCAGGCAGCCATGATTCCTACCCTCCATCCCTGCCTAGCTTGGCCTCCGTAATCTGGACCTTGCCCCAGGGCCCAGCTCTTAACGAGCTTCCAAAGCCTCAGCATTTCAGGATCCAGCTCATCTCACTCAGCAGATGAGAAAACAGTCCCAGAAGTGGGGCAGGCCATTAACCCTGACCTGACATTCTGTTCTTGCACCCCTCAATCTAACCCCGGGCAGGAGGTAGAGTGTGCCTCTCACTGAGTCACCAAGCACCTATCATGTGCAAAGCCTGTGGTCACACATCCAGTTTGTAGGGGAGAATACTAGGACACAGGGCAGGGAAATCGCAAGTCCTGGGGTGTGGGTGTGAAAGAGAAAAGTAGAGAGAGAGAGAGAGAGAGAGAGAGTGAGAGAGAGAGAGAGAGAGAGAGAGAGAGAGAGAGAGAATGAGAATGAATAGAATGAATTAACTCCCACCCAGGTCCATGAAGGAGGGCAGCCTGTGGTGGACTAACTGCCGGAAGAGCCAGGGCCGGAAGGTGACTCGTCCTGCGTCAATAAGGCAAATGACTCAGGACCCCCAGGATCAGTCCCAGTGACCACGGGATATGGCGTCAATAACTTGACACAGGACACTCTGGTATCACAGGACATGATGCTTTCTGATGCATTTGTTGCTATGGAAATGACAGTGGGGGAAGGGAGCCCAAAGGAGGTCACACAAGGTGAGAAAGGGTCATTTTCTGGCATGGGCTTCATGACGCCACAGTGGACACTCTGAGCCTCTGAGCCTCATTTTCTACTCCTCACATTGACCTTACCTGTGACCCCGTGTGTGGATCCTGCTTCAATCCTGGAGAGCCCACAGTGGCATTCCTACAATTCCCACCTATTCTTCATGGGTAACAGGCTGCCTTGTGAGGGGTAGAGAATGGGAGCCAGGGATATAGCTCAGTGGCGTAAGTGCCTACCTGGCAAGTGCAAGGTCCCTAGTTTGATCCCCTGAACAAACAACAAACAAACAAACAAACAAAAACAGAACTACTAAATTGATCTGTATATCTTTCTTTTTTTTTCTGGCAGAACCAGGGACTGAACTCAAGGCCTTGCTAGGCAAGCACTTATTCTATTGAGCCATCTCCCCAGCCCCTGGTCTGTAAATCTTTGTTTTTTGTCTTTTTGAGACAGGGTCTCACTATGTAGTTCAGGCTGGCCTTAAGCTCACTTTGTAGCTCAGGCTGGTCTTGAACTCACAACAATCCTCCTGCCTCAGCCTCCCGAGTGCTGGGATTACAGGCATGCGCCACTACGCCCAGCTCCTGGTCTGTAAATTTTAATGTCGGGGAGATAGCTCAGTAGAATTAAGAGCCTGCCTGGGGCTGGCAAGATAGCTCAGCGGTCTAAAGCACCTCTCAGGGACCTCGGTTCGATCCCCAGTACCACATGCCATGCCAGCCCCTCCCCCCAGGGCGGGCTGAGCTGACCCCCCCAGGCAAAAAAAGACACTG
>PVKA01024048.1:0-34765 GCA_004027165.1 Ctenomys sociabilis
CACAGTCCAGCATTCTGCAACCATAGGGAGTTATTCAAAGAAATTGTCGACCATATCCATTTACAGCTCAGCTTAATATTATGGGCTCACGATGTATACTTCATTTTTATACATTTATGCTTTTCTGCTGGATGGTTAAGACCTAGGTAGATCCAAACTTATATACCAACACATGTACTTTATATTTCCTATGTGGTCAGTGAAGTCCTCTCAGGGTTTATCTTGTAGTCCTGTACATTATTCTGTAGTTCCTTTGTCTGTGTCATCCAGTTTCACCATGTAGTTCAGGCTGGCCTTGAACTCACAGGGATCCTTCTGCCTCAGTCTCCCAAGGGGCTCTTTTCAAGTTGATAAAAATGCTTTAAAATTGGCAGTGGTTTTAGTTCAAAACACCTTCTAGACGTGTGAAATACATACCATATAGATTATATCTCAATGAAAGTATTTTTCAGATAGATAAAAACATTAAGAAGTGTCAACTGAACTAATGGAAGAATAGATAATCTCATAATCATAATAAAAAATTTAAGTGTTTCTTCCAGTGACAGATGGATCAAAGAGAAAAAAGTTCACTAACTATAAATCTTCAGAAATGTAATTAAATAATGTTGACAGAATTGTCTGCAAAATAGTGAGTATATGGTCATCCAAATAAATCAAATTAATTATAGATAAGGCCCTAAAGTAAGTCTCCAAATTTCAAAATGTAAGTACACAGAACTACATTCTGTAACTTCAATTCAATCACTATGGAAATTAACAAGAAATATGTATACTTAATCCCATATGTTTAGAAACAAATTCATAGGTAAAAGAGTGAATGAAAATAAACATTTAAAAAGATTTCTAGTTGGTGAATTGAGTCCATTTACACTGATGGTTATTATTAAGATGTATTGATTTATGATTAACATTTTGTTTACCTACTGTTGTTTATCCCTTTTTCTCCTATTTAATTGTTTACCCTATTTGCTGGTTTCTTTCTGTTCTCATTCATGGAGTTCTGGTCATTTTGGTCCTTCAAATAATATCTTTTAGTAGTCTATGTAGGGTTGGCTTTGTCATCATGAAATTCTTCAGTTATGGGCCAGGAAGATGGCTCAGTGGAATAATCACTTCCCTGGCAAGCACAAGGGCCTGAGCTCAATCCCCGTTCTGCCAAAAAAAAAAAAAAAAAAAAGAAAATTCTTTAGTTGTTCTTTGCCATGGAAGTATTTCACTTCTCCTTCAAACTTGAGAGTTTTGCAGGGTATAGTAGTCTGGGTTGGAATTTCTTCTTATAGAGGACTTGAAGTACTCTACTCCATGCTCTTCTTGACTTCATGGTGTATGAAGAGAAGTCTGCTGTTATTCTGAAGGATATTTCCTTTAAATGTGATCTGTTTCTTTTTTCTAGTGACATTTAGCATATTGTTCTTGTGCTGGATTTCTGGGATCTTGACTATTATATATCTGGGTGTGTTTTTAATTGGGTTGATGTTATTTGGAGTTCTATATGCTACTGGACTATATTGGATTACTTTGCTGAATTCATATACATACAATATATGAATAGCAATGGAATACCCATCTCTAACAAAAGTAAACAAAAAGGGAGATATAAATGAAGGACCATTTGTAGTTATATATATATATATATATATATATATATATATATATATATACTACACACACACAACACAGCATAGATACACAACTACTTTCTCTTATTTCAATGAAAACAAAGTTTTGAACTAATAGTGCTTAGACAAGAGATCATGTCTTCATCTTGTACTATGAATAACTACTACAAGGACAATAATGTATAATGTATTAATTATTGTAACTGTCTTACTAACCTATTTTGAAACTGTTTCATTGCTACTTTTTTCAATAAAATTAGTATTAAAAAAGAAATACAAAAGGTGATAAATGTATGTGTTATCTATAATATAAGAAAAAAGTATACAAGTCAATAGACTAGAGTCTTACAGTTCTGGAAGGACTCTGAGAAGTATTAATACCAAGGCACTAGACAAGAAGAAATTTCTAACTCATGGACAAAAGAAATTGCTCCCTTACACACAAGTACTTAGACACTGATGAAAGATTACCATGTGAATGGCTTGTGTGTAGCAATCTAATAAAGGCAAAATGTAACTTATACACTTAGGTGTGAAACATGTTGGAAGGTTCTTGATTTTGTGATTATTTTCTCAGCCACAAGTACTCTACCTATGAGGATTTTCAGGTATGAATGCCTGCAAAAACAAGACTTGATGAGATTTTTCCCTATGATTTTTTTTCTGTCCAAATTAGTGAAAGATTAAGTATACCTATTTTATTGACTTCCTAAAAACAGCATTATAGCATCAATAGGCAAAATCATGTCCACATTTTACTAATTGGTGCATTTGTTAACATAATTATATAAATGCTGTTGAAGTTTTACAGATGCAGTTTAGAATAAGTCTTCCCTGGTTAAAAAAAAAAGGACATATTACAAACTGGAAAAGTTTCTCAAAATTAATATTAAAACTACAGATAGGAAAAACACCAAGTTAAAATAATCTAATTTTTTTTTTTTTTTTTTTTTTTTTTTGTCTTTTTGAGACAGGGTCTCACTATGCAGTTCAGGCTGGCCTTAAGCTCACTTTGTAGCTCAGGCTGGTCTCGAACTCACAACAATCCTCCTGCCTCAGCCTCCCGAGTGCTGGGATTACAGGCATGCGCCACCACGCCCGGTGTTAAAATAATCTAATTTTTTTAAAGTTATGTAGACACAAGTGTCAGGGAACATCATTTTTATAACAACAGGCTGGTGGGCTGGGGAGATAGCTCAGTAGAATAAACACTTACCTGGCAAGCACAAGGTACTGAGTTCAGTGCCTGGTACCAAAAAAAGAAAAAAAAAAAAAAAAAAAAAAAAAAAAAAAAAAAAAAAAAAAAAAAAAAAAAAAAAAAACAGGTTGGCTATACTACATCAGTCATATGTCTGAAAAATATACAACTTTTTTTTTTTCATTTTGTGTGTTTGGTACATGGTCTCACTATGCAGCTCAGACACTTAGTGATCCTCCTATTTTCAGCCTCCCCAGTGCTGGGATTATAGGCATGTGCCACCCTACCTGGACTCTGTCACCAGCTCAGCGTGCTCCAGGGGTGGGGCCAGCAAGGCATGAAGGACCAGGGATCGAACTCTGGTCTCTGCACTTGCCTAAGCAGATGCTTAGTCCACTGAGCTATATCACCAGCCCTATACAACTTCTTTAGCTGCCAAACTAAGACTTCAGGAGCCTAAATTGTTTTTGAAAAAATACTGACAGAATAAAACAAGAAGCCAAACCTAACAATATGCTGAACACAAAAAACACAGTTCACAGACTGAAAAATCCAAGGATGGAAAACAGTAATCCCATGCAACAAAACAATGAAAGAAAGCAAGAATACCTATCCTATTTTCAGACAAAGTAGACTTCAAGCCTACACAAATTAGAATAGGCACAGAAGGTCACAATATTGGTTCTGTCTGTCCAGAAATGGGGGATTGTATTGCACTTTTCGAAATCTCTTGCTATTTTTTAAGAGGAATATAGATTTCATTGTAGAGGTCTTTCACTTCTTTGGTTAGAAAAATTCCTACATGTTTTTTATGCTACACTGAAGACACTGTTTTCCTAATTTCTTTTTCAGTATATAGGAAACTATCTGCAAGGTTTTACTGGCAGCACTGGTCGCAGCAGTGGCACAAGACAGAAGCAGAAATGGATGGGACTTTATTAACTCTGAAGACAAAGAGAGGAGAGGATCAGGGGCAGGGAGATGGGCAGATCCTCTGACCTGAAACAGGGAAGATGAGACTTTATGGACTTTTGCTAGGGGCAGTTTCAGGGCAGGATCAGTGACACACAAGAAGCTGATTGGAGGCTCCCCTGTGTAGGCAGGAAAGGTAAAAGGAAGTTGTATCCAGGGCTGGGTGGGGAAAAGGAGGAAGTGGTCATTGGGAAGATAAGATTGTTTTGGGATTCAGCCATATTGGATCAGGGCCATGATAATTTAGCAGTCTGCACTCAAACTATAACCTATCATTTCTGTCTTTTAGTTCTTATGAAGGGGCGGTGAATCTCTTACACTGCTTCCTGCTGAATGAGGGCATTGTCTGGGGGACAAGGAGATTGACAGTATGATGGTTCATGCCCGTATAGAAGATAGGGCAAGGTGTTTCAATCAGGATAAGAAGTTGCATCTGAGATTGAAGAAATCTTGTGTGGTGCCTCAAAGTCATCTAGGCAAATGGTGGAGTCTAGTGGCAAATGAAAGGCATGGTAGAGAGTAAGGGTTCAGAAAATATGTGGAAAAGCAATACATGAGCTGCCTGGGGTTTTGAACCCTTAGTTAGGCAAAGATGTGTAGGTGACAGGAGTTGTGAAGACCACTCAGGTGGTGAGGACTCAGGATCAAGAAGAGTGGAGTTGTCAGGTTGACTGCAGTTGTCTGGACACCACCTGGCTCAGGTGATGTGGAACCAGGAGGGCAGGTTAGCTGGTGGCTTTTGCCACTGTTGCTGTTGGGAGGATGACCAGGTGGGGGACTGTCCACATAAGATCTAATCTGCTGCCATCACCACTGCTGGTGAAACCTGACAATTTTGGTGCCATGACTTAAATCAGTGAATAGTGTGGTTCCTGGACCATCCCCTGCCCCCATTTTGAGCCCCCTCACTGAAGTATCCTCTGCTTCTGCTTCTGCTTCTGCTTCTGCTTCTGCTTCTGCTTCTGCTTCTGCCTCTTTCAAATGCCATTGCAAACTCACATCAACACCAGCCAATCTCCGTCCACACAGGTGGGTCCAAACTCAACTTAGGAGAATCCCACCTCATTTATTTTCTTCTCATCTCAAAAATTGTGAGCTCACATCAGACACCCTCCTCATCCATCTAGACCCTTTTTCAGCTTTGATTCTGGTAGCGAGCCTCTCTGTCTAGAGATATCCTTGAGTATTTTCTGAAGCATTGCTTAGTGGTACGGTATTTCTTTACTAGTTTTTTGTCATGAAAAGTCATTAATTCAACAGCCTTAAGGGCTAATATACTGAAGTCTAGTTTGACAGATTTTGAGGAAAAGGGAGGTCTTGAAAACCATTGCTCTAACTCTCCTAGTCTTTGAGATATGTGCTTATAAATCCACAGAAATGGCCAGGCATATCTTTAACATTAACTTGCAGTTTTTTCTGCAATTGCCATTAGTATACTCTCCTTTTGTTGAATTTCTAGAATTTTGATTATAAGGTATATTGGAGGTTCTTTGTTAGTTATGGATATTTTGGGTTCTACATGACTCTTACACTTGAGTATAAAATTATTCCCTAGATTTGAAAATATTTTTGTTATGATTTCAGGGAAAAAATTATTTATCTTTGAATTGTCTTCTAAGTTTTACTTCATTCCTATAATTCTCATTTTCTTTCTTGCTCTTGTTGAGTTATCTAGCTCCTGTTGATTCCAGGTTACATGGTATCTTGTCACTTTTAAGGCATAATTGAATTTATGATCTGCTCCATTCATTCTGTATTGAATTTCTGACTTTCTGTCTTCATACTAGTGAAATCTGCTAATCATACTTCCAATGGAATTTTTTGTATCTGCCATTTCTGTTTGTTTTCATATTTTCTAATACTTTACCAAACTGATCAGTTTTGTATTGTATCAAATTGTTTTTAATTAAATTAATTGTAACATATATATGTACATATAGATATATCATATTGTTTTTTAATTAAATTAATTGTGATAGATAGATCAATAGATAGATAGATATAGGTAACTTTCATCATAGGGAATTTGTACCTGTACATGACACATCCTGATTGCTTTTTTTAAATCTCCTCCCATCCATTCAACCCCTTTTCCCCTCCTTTTGTATAATGTTTTGTTTCCATTTTATCCTTCTTTTCTCATTGTTTTCATTTCCTTTCTTCCCTTCCAAAAGAAATAGTTTTAACAATTGTTTTAAACAATTGTTTTAACAATTGTTTTAAACAATTTCTTCCTATTTCACAATACCTATTATACACTTTGGTCCTTATTTACCATTTTTATTTCTCACACCAAAGAAACAATGAAGTATTTAAACATGTGTGACCCAAGAGGTAAGGTTATTTGGGGTAAACATGCCCAAGAAAGCAACAATCCTGAAAATGATGGATGCATCAGTGCAGTCTTACTAGGTTGACAGACGTTTCATACAGTAACTTCTCACACTTATTGAAGACTACAGACCAATCAGGAAAACCATAACTTGAATACTGCTTAACAACTCCCTTGACTGCATTCATCGAGAAAGCTATTTATTAAATTGTAGAAACATTAAAATTGCCCAGTTTTACAAATTGGACTTTCATTAGGGGTCTGCTAAGGGCTTACGTGTTAGTGAGATTGAACCATTTCACAAAGTAGACATAAGTTTTTGCACTAAAGACAGCAACAGTAATCTCTCATTCCTAAAAATCCACCAGTATTTAAAGTCAGTGCAAACTTAATTTAGGGGTCTAGTGCTAGGAAATTTGCAGAAGCTATTCTACCTCATCATCTATCACTGGCCCTAAAAATAAGTAATGTTTACATTTATTCTCAATATAGTCTATTTATAGTACTTTAATAATGTCATTAGAAGTGTATTTAGATAATTCCAGCTTAGCTGCACTGATGCCCTGAAAACAAACTTTATTTGCAGTCAAATAATATAAGAAGGTTATATGTTATGGGTGCATCTCAAGTTTTGTGATCTGAGTTAAATGGTCATGGCTTGAAAAAAATGAAAAATAAACACGTGTGTCCTTAAGAGCATGGTCTCAAGGAGCACCCATTTACCTTAAATCTGTCTCAAGTTTATCCTTCTTTATGGCTGAATGGTACTCCATCAAAATGAAAAAAAAAATTTTTTTATTCCGCTTCTCAGTTGATAGACATCTGGTTGTTTCCAAGATTTTGCTGTACAAATTGTGTTACTATAAACATGGGTGTGTGTATATTGCTGTGGTGTGTGGTATGATGTTTTTAATTCTTGCAACAGATGCCCAAAAAAGATCAAATGGGACTTCTAGTCCTAGTTGTCTGGGCAATCTCCACAAGCTCTGGCTTTGATTTGTTTTTTTTCTAGAGGTTTGGAGTTAAACATTGAGTTGTTTATTTGAATTTGTTCTGTTTTCCTGACATGAGAATTCACTGCTATAAATTTTCATCTTAGGGCTGCTTTCTTTGCATCTCATTAAATTCCAGTGTGCTGAATTGACATTCTCTCTTAGTTGTAAATACTGTTTAATCTCTTCATTAATTTTTCTGTGACCTGTTGGATGTTATGGAGGGGGTTAGTTATTTAATGTCCTTGTGTTCATGTAGTTTTGTGGTTTCTTTTGGCATTGAGTTCCATTTTCATCAAGCTATTTCGTATATGCATTGCATGGGATTTTCAATGCGTGGGATAATTTCGGTTCCACTGCATTTACTTCAGCATGTTCTATGAGCTAATATGTTGTCTATTTGGAGGAATATTTCATATGCAGCTGAGAAGAATGTGTATTCCCACGTTGTGAGGTAGAATACTTTGAAGACATCTATTAAGTCCATTTATCCATACATTTGGTTTAGTTCTAATATTATTTGGTGAGGTTTTTGGTGAGGTTTTGTCCAGTTGATCTATTTGTGACAGTGGAGTTCTAAGGTCCTACATTATAATTTTGTCAATGCTTATTTGATTTTTCCTGTTCTTGTTCAATTGCTGAATCCCACAAATTAGATCAGGACCAAAGATTTCCAAATGATTCTGACATAGAAGATACTCATGACATTGTGAAAATGGTATTAGTCCTCTTCATTATAAGCTGTCTACGATTATAATCTTCCTTAGACAACAGGGGTGCAGACAAGATGGGCTTGAGGTACAGATGACCAGATAGCCTGCTCTACTCCTGCCACTTTCTAGCTCTGACCTAGTACAAATCTCTTAACTTCTCAGAATCCCAGTCCCAAGAAATTTTATGAAGCCAGATGTGAAACCTTTTATTACCTACTGCTTAAAAAGGCCCACAGGAAAAATTCATTCCTTTTCATTTTCACCTTTTAGAGCTCAGGTTTTTGCACTCCAAACCTATTTTTCTTTCCACTCATACCACTACTGCTAAGACAATAAGAACTTGCTCCCTGCTTAACATGCCACAGCTCAAGTATGCTTCTTGTGTTCTTAAATTCCTATGCATCAAACGAAGGATATTCATTTCCTCGATGATTAATTTTGCACTCATCACTAGTTGAATTTTCCACTGGCACCCGTTTGTTTTGGCATGCCAAGTTTTTTTTTAGGCCATAATGCCATTTGCTTGGAGAAACAGAATGAAAGGAGACGGAAATTCAGCCCTTAACAAAATAGTTTATCAGGCACCATTTTCCAAACAAGATTCACATGAGCTTTGTCACAAAGACTCTTCGCTTCTCTAGTTCTTTAAATGTGCCTGACAAGTACATCAGATGCAAGCTTGCCTAGCTTTTACTTTAACTTCAAACACAAGAAAAGAGGCTTCTATAACTAGACTCTTCAAGAGACATGGCTAAAAAAAAAAAAAAAAAAAAAAAAAAAATACATTCTCTTCCCTGAGTAGTAGCTGTGCTATGGAGGACAGGAAAAAAATAAAACCATTGGGTAATTTATACTTAATCTTTATGTATATAGCTCCTTAGTGAAATGTGAAAGAATATTCTCTGATTTATTACCTTCTTATAAGCCTATGGACTTTTCATCTTCAAGGGACCCTTAATTTACAAGGATTTTCTAATGGAAAGCAAATGGCAGTAAATTTTGCAAAAAGGTAGAATGGTATAGTCATTTAAACATTGTTGAAGTAATGTGAAATACGTATTTGAAATGGCTACTGGCTTTGCCAGAAAAGATCTTTAACTTTTCAGTCACTATACAGTTCTGATGTTTGTTTCTAAACTTAGATTTTTGTCAGCAGACAAGAGAAAACATAGAACAATAACTTCAGTGCCACTTTGAAGTACACCTATAAGTTATTTTGTCATTTTTCACTTAGAGTTCTTGCATGGCTAAAAAATAAAAGCAAAAATTATATAAAGTGATCTTTATTAGTATTCACTTTTATAACTTATTTATTTCAAGCAATAAGCCTGCTCCAAGGAGTCTGGTTCAAAATACTTACTTTCTTCCAGACCGAAGACTGAGTTTGGCTCTGCTGCCTCCATCCTGTGTGATGTGGGTGACGCTGCCCAACATCTCTGACCTTCATTTTCTTATCTTTCTCCTGAATTATGATTCTGGAGTAGCAATAATTCTCTCATAGAGCTACTGCAAAGATTAAGTAAATATATAAGATGAATGCTAGAAGACAGTGAGCACTCAGAAAAAAAAGGGATTCTTATCACACTATAACTATTTTTTAAAATAAATAATAAAAACCATGTAACATTACAAAGGTTACAGGCAGGACAGCATCACAGGATATGTGGTTGTTTGAAACACAAATCATAAAGAGTTAGTTGCCACCAAAAAAACTCAGGAAGTGAAAGTCTTCAGATTTCTTTAAAATCAAATTCATGAGTATAATTCTTAGAGCTTTTATGAGCTCAAGACCGAGATGACCGTGTACTTTGGTTTCGATGACACACTACGCCTGACGCATTCCCTGTGGTACTCACCTATGGAGGAACGCACAGTTCTTACCCCTCCACTGGCGTGCAGCTCCTCACATTTGGAACACCACCCCCCACATGGTCATATTTAAGATTGGAAAGCATATTTCCATAAGAAAATTTATTACCGTTCTAATAAGTCAAGGACACCATCCCTAAAATGTTAATTATGTTAAGGCAAAACTACTGAAGCCACAAAATATGCAGCAGCTTGGAGTTTAATTGCAACTGGAAGACGCACTTGGAAAGTGTATGTGCATGGAAATATTTATGAGTTGGCATGGAAAGCTGGCTCAGTACATTTGCTATGGAATAATTTTAACTGCTACCTTGTTTTACAAGCTGGATTTTATCTACTACCTTTATGAGGGGGATGAACAAGTCTATACATTTACTCTACATGCTGACATTGTTGTTTTCAACTTCAGATATGAGTAAGAAGTTTTAATAAACATTTTTATAGGAAAACAATTAAACAAAACAAGTTAGCAACATTTTCCACATAAGTGTATTATGATAGTTTGTATTCACTGTTGTTTTACATATCATCAATTCTGCTCCAGATTTTGGTAAAAGAAAACATCCTGCCTTAAATATTTGCTTTTGAACTACCAACAAACAAAAATAAAAAACATAAAACCAAGAAAGAAGGCATAATACAGTAAAAAATAAAATAAAATCAGAACCATGACTTGCATGTTAAGTCTAAAAAGAAACCATATAATTAGTTTCTTACTCATTCAAGTTACAGTGTAAAGTGTCAAAACAGAGTAGTCTTACAAAATATGCAAAAATTGTTATTCTTAATGATGAAGAGTTAAACTTTGAAATTATTATAAGGATATTTTTTCATCTATGAAAGCATGCCTCAAATATATACATTTTAAAAATATGTATCTTTAAGAAAACAAATGTTAATAAAATACATAGGGAAAAATGTGTTCTGGTGTGGCTTCATCCAGTAGACCTTGTGCCAGGCAACTTCTGACTCTTCTCGAAAGTCAAGATGATCGGAAAAGCTGAACCAATTCATTAAGACAACCACACCATGGCAATTAAAGGCACTTGTGCTAAAGGAATTCTAGGACTCCCGAGAGTGACACGCACAATGGGCTAAGTGTGTTTGAAGTGAGAAAGGGCAGATGATAATTTGTCTTTTACTACAACAACACATCTTTAAAATCTAAAAATGAACTTAAAACGCAAGGATCCATTCAATGTACACATACAAAAAAGTTCACATAGCACAATTAAAAGAAAGGAAATCATTTAAATCTAAATTTATTCAAAGTAAGGAGTTCATTGACAAGGTACATTTACAATGCTTTGGTCTACAGCCACTGAGAAAAGTGTGTTGTGAAACTATTGCATATTAAATATTATATGTTAAGAGAAAAAATGACAGTATGGTTCCATTTTTGTTTTTTAAAAAGTTCTTTTACATCAATAAAGAGATTTTAGTTCTATTAACCAGAAATTTCTTCCACATGATGTAGATTTATAGTAGTTCATTTGCTTTGAGATTGAATGTATTTTCTAAAATTTCTAACAACAAGTAGACATCATTCTAATAAGAGCTGTTTACAATATTAAAAAAAAAAAAAACTAGAGGCTGAGGCGAAGGCTCAGTAGAATAAACACTTGCCTGGCAAGCACAAAGGTCTGAGTTGAATCCCTAGTTCCGCAAAAAAAAAAAAAAAAAAAAAAAAAAAAAAAAAAAAAAAAAAAAAAAAAAACTAGACATACATAGCAGGTACTATCTCTTTATAAGCAAGTAGACAATTTCAATATTGACATTCTTGCTGTCTAATTTATGTGAGAATGTGTTATAATAGTGTCTGATGTATAGGTATGTCCAGTGAAGCAAAAACACTTTGCAAGTCATAGCAATTAAAAGGGCCAGAGACAAAATGCAGGACAGTGCAAGATGGCCGGCTCTCCCTCCCCCTCCTTCCCTTCCTCTCTCCTTCCCTCCTGCCTGCCTTTGCAGGCTTATTCTCTTCTCTCCCTCCCTCTTTTCTCTGTCTCTGTTTCTCTTCCCTTTCCTCCCTCCTCCTCCTCTTGCTCTGTTTCTCTCTCCTTTTCCCTCCCTCCTCCTCTCTCACTCAATCTCTCTTTGTTTCTCTCTCCCCTTCCCTCCCTTCCTCTTCCTCCTACTCCTCTCTCTCTCCTCCCTTCTTCAATACCTCCTTTCCTCACTGTCGCCCTTCTTTGCTGATAAACTCCCAAGGCATGAAGCATGTTTTGCCCTTAAGACAACAAATCCTTCAGTGAAGTCACTCTTGATTTAACAATCCATATGCTCCAAAATGATGGACTCAGTCATTAAATTTTGAGGCTGAGCTAACATATTTTACCTATATATTTTATAGAAATACATTTAAAATATTTTCTTTTTATATATCTGTATTAATTTATTAATGTTGCTTTGCTCTGCAAAAGATTCAAAACTCAATGAGTATCACATTATCAGAGTTATAGGTGTGTCATAATTCTTTCCTGAAATTATATCAGGAAAGAACTTTAAAATAAATAGTTCAAACTCTAGCCAGAGCAAAACAAAACAAAAAGTAAGCAAAGAAATAAACATAAACAAACAAAAACTGTAGATTCTAGAGAAAGCCAACGACCTAATTTGTATTCTACACCCCAAAGAAAAACCTTACTTCCTGTTTTAGGAATGGTTTTTTTGTTCAAAAACCAAAACCACTTTTCTTTTGAGGAAATGACAGGTTCACGTGCTTCTGGAGCATGCTGCATCCACCTCCCATAAAATTAAAAGACGTCTCCAGTATTACTGTTGCTATGGGGGAAATAAGTGACTTGACCCATTTTAAATCTTCATTTTCAGGTTAAAATAATTTTAATGAAGTAAATTTAATCCATAAAGTATTGTCTTTAGCTTACCGTGGAATGTTTTCAATTTTACTAAAAATAGGATATACAAAATAGAATCTAGCACTAATATGTACAATATAGCAAATACAGCACCTGCAAACACTGGGAAGCTGTCATTCTCAGCCCTATTATAATTATCTCAAATTATAAATAGACAAAAACTTTAGAGCAATTTGTGCTACATTTATGAAGATCAAATAGAATACAGAAATAATATTCTATTTTAACTAATAAAATTTTTAATTTATTAAGTTAGGCATAGTAAGTACTTGGCTTTTATTTATTATACCTGTAATAAAAATATGCATCAAGGGGTCTGCAAGCAGAGAGTTTATAGTCGGCTTCCCGGAAAGTGTCATTTTTGTAGGTAGCTAAGTTAGGTAGAAATATTATAAGCAGTCAGACAAGGCTGGAACTTGGGGGAGTCAGTACGAAAGATGAGCTGGCAACCTCTGTTGAAGGCCAGGCCTCAAGATAAAGGCAGAATGACCAGGCTGATATGGCTCCCCAGGGATAAAGAATAAATTAAAAATTATACTCTAATTGGTTTCACATGGTCCAATCAACTCTAGACAGACATCAGTCACCCAAAGGGAAGACCAGGAACACTGAGCCCTCCCTTCCTAAAAATGTCCTTGTTCCTTCCACGTACACTTGCCGCATGACCTGCTTCCTTACTGTGTCAATATTACCTGAGTAACGGTACTTCTAATCTTACTGGTTGATCATAGCTTGACCCACATTGTATCTACATTGTGAATTTGCTCTGTAAAATGTCTTTTGAGAAGTGGGCTCATTAGCAACTCATTTTCAAGTCCCCTCTTATCTCTCAGGAGCTCTCTCTCTATCTCTCTCTCTCATCTCTCTCTCTCTCTCTCTCTCTCTCTCTCTCTCTTTCTCTTTCTCTCTCTTTCTCTCAGTTTGTCCTACTCAACCTACAATGTTCCTTAAAATGCATTCTTTGATCTTGAGGAACATGAACTCAGCCTATCTGACATCCAGCATGTTGAGAGTTACATTATTTCCCCTATATCACCATTGACTCCTACAAACAACACCGCAGAATCAGGGCTTCTTCTTTAATAACTTATTCATGGTCCTAAGGATCTTTCCTCACATAGTTTTTATGGGACAGCCTTTAATCAAAACAAGTACTAAGTAAAGAACGTTCTCTCCATGTATGAAGCTCTCTGGGACAAAAAAAATTTAGTTTAGGAACCAGCTGACTCAATTATCTTAGCACAAGTTAACATTTAAATCCAGGTTTGACAATCACATCCAATTCTACTGCCTATGCCTTCGGAACCCTGTACACTAGGGCTTAACCATACAGCTCATGAGCCAATCAGAGTTATTCAAATCGTCCACTAGGGGGCAGGCATGCTTACAAGGCAATGAAGATGAGCAGCACTCAGGTCTTTTTACATTGCTCAGCCAAGTAGAAAACAAAAGAGAACCTAATTAAGGAAACACAGGGCATTTCTACACTAGGCCATAGACATGTATTAAACTTTGAAGCCACACACACACACACACACACACACACACACACACACACCAGTTTCAGTTTCAAAAAGACAACATAGCAAAATCTACCACATGTAGCAATGTCTATTTTGCTTAACCAACACTGCTTATTTTAAATAATTGTTTAACATTTTTTTTCCATTCTTATGAGAGGGTGAACTTTAAAGGAAATCCTGTATTACTGGTGTTCCATTGACACAGCCATTGATTTCCTGCCTGTACACTCAGCAGCTTCCTGTCCTCTGTCATCTACTGCAGGTCACAACTCATTATTTGATAAGGGCCAGCACATCCTTTTTACCCGCCCAACTGCACTTTGGCTTTGACTTTAATAGTTTTTGGAAAGATGTTTCTTTGTCCTCGTTTGGTAGTCTGTTTAAACTACACTTAAAATTATCCTCTTTGCTTAAAAATAACACCTCCACACTCCATAAACCTTCCTATAGTAAAAATAAATAAGGCCTGGGGAGAAGTTTAGATATTTTTCCAACAAGGACTTAGTTTTGTGCTAATTTGCCATTTATTACCTACCTGGCTCTGGATGAGTTTTCTGAGATTCCAAACTATACTTTCCTTACTAATGAAACAAAAAAAAAATAGTTTAACCCATAAAAATCATTGAGAGAAGAATGAGACTACATGGAAATGAATTTAAAGTATTTAAAACTGTAAATTATCATGTGTGTTTATCAACAAATGTAAATATGTAAATACACATTATCATTGAATATTAATAAATCAAATATGAAAGGAATATAGAACTCAGGAATATCAGTATTGCAAACCTAGAAAGAATACAAGGAATGCATCCTTGATTTTAAAATTCCTAGAATACAACTGGGGACATAAGTCAGTAGTAAATGCTTGCCTAACACGTATATTAGGTCCTGGGTTCAAAATCCAGCATCACAAACAATGACGAAACCTCTAGAGGACAAACATTTGCATTATAGCAGGCCATCATTGTGACCGGGGTGCACGGGTTCACCTGCTCCAACGCTATGAGGAACCTTATCAGGGCAATACGAGGTGACAGCTTATTCACACACCTGTCTCAAGAAGTCAGAATTACTTATTAATAGAATGTGCACTGTGACTTTTTTCTCCTGAAATAAATGTATAATCACATTCTCTAGAACATCAGACCTAATTGGTTTGCTTTAGATTCTGGCCACTATTATCTCAATCCTAAAAAAGGTGCAAGTAATTCACTTATTCTCCACTGCATATATATTGTTAATCTACAGAGTTCAGCATGTATTTGAAATTACTTTAAATGTTTTCATTTGTCATATAAGATCTTCATGTAAAAGACATATTTGTGATGCCCCAAAATGAGGTGCTCAGAAGCCTTCCTATTCTGTGTGACCCTGGATCCAACAGCACCAGGAGCACCTTGTTACTTGTTAGAAATACACAATCCTGGCCTCTACCCTGTACTCCTAAATAAGATATTCATTCTAATAAGTCTCTTACATATACATCTCAAGATAACTGATCTTAATATCTAATACTTGCTTAGCTCGATTGTTATGTCATTTGATCTATCAAAATATTATGACTTTCCCTGTAACTCCATTAGAGATAAGGTTTCTTTTAGTATTTCTGCTAATTTCTTTTTACCTCCATGGAATGTTCTATAGAGTGCAAAGTTATTTTGATTGGCTGCCCAGTACCTCGAGTCTCTCTCTTCATCCTTCTCCTCCCTCACAAGTTCACATTAGGAGACTAAAGGTGAACTACACAGGGTCCCAGGTGGACATTGATTTTGACCATATCGTTGGGCAAAATATCAACTATAAGGATCTCTAAAAAAACAGTATTATCCAGGAAGACATTGAAGAGTTGAAGTGAAAAATATTTACGGCTTGAGATTAGCCTGGAGAAACACAGAATATTCTCTTTCTTAATATTTTTCATTATTTAATCTTTGCATGGAATTCTTAATGCTCCAGAATCTGCCCTTAAGGAAAATAGGATTTGCTCTTGGTGACAAAGGCGGTAACTCGATTTCTACACTTAACAGTTTTATCCAGAGTATCACACAGACAACACATTTGTTGACATACTGAATGCTGTTTCAACCAGTTGATCCTTTTGTTTTCTTTTCCAATAAACCTTAATGTTTTCCTTGTCCTTTTTATTTTTCATTTATTTTAAAGAGAGTGTAAGAATGAGAGATAAGACATTAGAAATTATACACATTTAAAAACAAGACGAAAGGCGTGGTTATATTGCACATTGCTGTCTTCAATGTAGTTGCTGAGATTACATATAAAATTGGTCAAAGAAAAAACTTAAACATAACTACTACCAATAAAACCTGATAAAAATTAGCAGTGCAATCATCTCTGCATATATATATGTGTATATATATATATATATATACACATATATATATGATTTTTCACCTTTTTTCCTGTCTTCTCCCCTTTCTCTCATTTCAATTTATTCCTATGTTCACTTTCTTTCCATTTTACTATATCTCTTGTACCTTTCAGATTTTATTTATTCTTTCAGGTTCTTGCACTAGAGAGACAATACAATGATTCTTGTGTTGAATAACTTCTTGTTATATTATGCAAATATATGCAGGTTTTTGTTTTCCTATATTTAAATAACCTAGCTCCTAGGCAGTTTAAAAAGGAAAAAGAATAGTGAAGATAAAACTCCATACAATAGAATAAGGATTACTTGGTGGACACAAAATAGAAATGCAGGCTCCCAAAACCCAGAGCAGCATTTGGGAGGGTGAGGAAATGACCAGGGATCTGGGCAAGTCTGGATGCTCCCGTCAGCGGTGTGTGGGGCCAAGGCTTCCTCAGCACACCGAGCAGGTCTCCAAGGTCTTCTGCAGCGGATGAGAGAAAGACAGAACTAATGATAGGTTATCAGTAACTTAAATGATGAAGATTAATGTATTTAAGGGGGAAAATACAAACATTCAGAACTACATTACTACAAAAATAATTCTCAAACATTATTAAAGTTCATTTCAGTGTACTTTGTCATTGGTAATTATGTTGTATATATGAAAGGAGAAAGAACTTGAAATCACAATTGATGTAAACAAATGGAGAAAATTGTGGAGAATAATTATATGTGCCTAATTGTAAATTCGCTGTAATTAAGAATTCATAATATTTATAAAGAATTCAACTGCTTAAAGTCATATTATCTCCTACATCTCTAGTGCTGATTACCATCCCTGATCTTTCCTGGTTTAATTCAGAGAAGTTGATGACACATTGGCTCTGTTTTCTGACCAAGGTCTGATGGGGAATTTATATTTTCTCTTCTTTTGTTGGGACAATATTCATAAAAATCAAATAGATTTACCAAAATATATAGGGAATTATTAACAAGCATAAAACTATATGAAAGATGTACTCATAAAAAGAGGATAGTAGGAGTAAATTTTGTCTTTGAAATGCAATAATGCATATATGACTAAAGGTTTTTTATATATGTACTGAGTTCAGAACTTAAATGTAAAATTTTATATTATGTTGGGGAAGAGTAAAGTATTTTTGAGAACTAAGAAGAGCACAATAGGACTGGGAAGATAGCTTGGCAGCACAAACAACTGCCTGGCAAATGCAAGGTCCTTATTAAATCCCCCATTCCACATGCCGTGCTGGCCCTAAACCGGATGTGGTGATACATGCCTGTAATCCCAGCATTGTGAGGCTGAGACAGGAGGATCACTGAGTCCAAACTGTGTAGTGAGGCCCTATGTCAAATAAAATTAAAATTAAAAAACAAAAAAGAAGAGCAAGGGCTGGCCAGATAGCTCAGCAAATTAAAGCACCTGCTTAGGTAACCACAGGGACCAGGGTTCGATCCCTAGCACGCCGTGCTGGCCCCACCTCTGGGGCATGCTGAGACAGCAACTGAGACTGGGCGTGGTGTCATGTGCCCATAATCCCAGCATTTGGGAGGCTGAAAACATGAGGTTGGCTATGAGTCCAATCTGTGTAGTGAGACCCTGTCGACCCTGTACTAAATACATAAAAAAAGAAAGAAGCATTCCATTTATTTATTCCCTATTATTCTGTGTGGACTTTGGTTAGTGCATTCATGTAGTTGAATTCTTACTAGAAGATACAGAAACAATAAATAAGTAAAATCCCTAGCCCCTATCCAGACATAATTAAAGGCATAGCTCTCTAGACAGCTTGTTTTCAGTCTGAATAGGAAGGGCATACTCTGGGAATTCACTTTCTGTAACTACAAAGGTCAGTATCCAGACCCATAATGGAAGCGTCTTCAAGGGGAGGAAGACGCTTAGAATGTTTACACATTCTAAAAAAAATCATACACATGTTTCCCCACTAGTTTAAAATACAAAAAAGAACTACAAGAATTAGAGAGAGGGAAGAGAATCTGTCTCTCTGGAAGCTAGAAGTACAGACTTAAGTCTTATCCATTGCTCCTGTACAATGAACAACTCATTAAGAATTTATGAACTGTTTAGGAAATTTAACACTGATGTACTGACCTAATCCATATTCAAATTGCACCAATTGTTCTGCTGCATCAATGTCTAAGAAGCAGTCTTAATAAAGCAACTGAACCCTTAACTTTCCTCAAGGGACAGTGGACAATCAGAAGTTAAGGATACCATTTTCTAGAATGCACTAGAAACCAACCAACACAGATATGTACCTAATTCACTGAACAAAACTGTGGGCAAGAAGAATGTCTTGTGTTGTTCATGTAGGAAAAACAATTCCTAAACTAATGTCATATGGCTTAGTTAGAAATCAGGTAGGAAAACATAACAGAATAAACACTTAATGAATGATTTTACTATGTGCTGCTGCAGAATATAATTGTAAGAGGCCTTCTTCTCTTGGAGTCTCAATGAATGAGTTCAATATATTTACAGTATAGAATTCTGATCTTAGGAACTCATAATTTAATTTATTGCCATTTTTCAAAGTTTAAAGTGCTAAGATCTATAACTAGCACAGCAAAGTGTAATGATAATGCAAAGAGAAGTTTAAAACATTTAATATAATACATGGAGACAAGAAGATTCTTCTTTGGAAGCTTCTTGGGACTTAAACCTTCAAAGCTAGCCACTTTGAAGTGCAGCACACTCACCAGTAGGAGGGAAGTGAGAGCAATAATTCCATCAGTAAAGGAACAGGCTCCAGCTTTTGAAAAATCACAATATCCATTGTGTTCTGTTCATTGGCTGGCAGCTCAGATTGTTCAGGAAACACTGACAATGCCCCAAGGAGGCAGAGTACTGATGTTAAGGCTGATGGTGGACAGCTGTGTGAAATGCAGCTCTCACAGTCATTGGCCTGGTGAAACAAGACATTGCAGGGACTTTCGAGAATAATGCCTGATAGTTAAGTTGGGAAATGCATAAAAAGCTCTTTTAGTGAAATGTTTTTCATGAAGTTAGTCAAACAAAACTGTAAGAATAAAAGTTGACCTAAGTAAACTAAAAGAACCATAGCCTTTTAACGGGCCAAATTTCAACAAAAGTTTTAGGTTCTCTTATCTCTTTACCTGGATATAGTATCTTATTCATAGTTAAACATGCAAAATTTCCATCACAAATACCAAATTTCTTCATACCTGTAACTGTATCTCTTAAGTATTAATAAAAAATATTGGGACTACAGAGTGCATGCATCATAACTGCATTGTGTAATTTGTAAGCTACATAACTCAGTATGGTATATGAACAATGAACTCTCAAATGTTTCCAAGAAAAAGCTAAAGATAAATAAATGTATATTTATAATTATCTGTATTTAAGAAATTTTTACTGAAACTACTGTTACTCATTAAAATTGGACAGGTGTATTTTAAAACTCCTAATTCAAATTTTAAAAGATACTTTTAAGGATAGCTTCTCATACCCTCCCCTAAAGAAATGCATGTGTATGTCTCATAAAAATAAATATTTATATTTCTAAATAAATTTAAGAAATTAGGTTTATTTTTATATTTAAAAATCATTTCTCAAAAGCTACTACTTGAAAAGAGTAAGACAGTATTTTAAAAAATTTCCCACACCCTCTCTGAGGATATGTAAAAAACTTGCTAGTGATGTTCTGCAATGTCATTAAGTACATTTAATTTTAAAAAATGTGTTGAGGGGATTATATTTATCAAAGTCAAGATAGTGATACCACCTAAAAGAAGCATGACAGATAATTTAATTATGTTTATCTTAGAGATAAGGCATTTCAAATAAAAGAAGACAAAAAAAATGTTTAAACCAAATCAAATAGCGATAACTTGTTTATGCACCATATTCCCATACATAGAAAGAAAATAAATGAGAACATAATAAATTAGAACATAATTGTTATTTTATATTTAGTACAGGCTCTACAGGGTCTCGCTGCACAGATTGGACTCATAGTGAACTTGTGGTCAGCCTCCCAAGTGCTGGGACCACAGGTGCGAGCCACCACACCCAGTTTCAGGCAGTGGTTCAGAGTGGCCCCGGGCTGGGCCAGCATGACACATGGGGGATGGAACACCTGGTTCCTGAGCCTGCCTAACAGGTGCTTTAGTCCACTGAGCTATACCGCCATCCCTAGAACATAATTCTTAATACTTCATTCTTTAAAGTTTTCTTAGTATATCTTTGCAATATAGCAACGTGTGGTCCTCATAATATATTGCTACGTAGACATACCGACTCTTGGTTCTTTTAACTTACGGTTCCTCTTTCTCTATCTCCTGATCCTCTGCCTGTCTCCACAAAATCTACCTCACTATTGCTTATCATCGTTATTTCACTCTCTATACTTTGGGTCTCATATAAGAGAAACTATATGGTAGCTAACTTTCTGTGTCCTATTTGTTTCATTTAGTATAAAAATCTTAGGGGCTGGGGAGATAGCTCAGAGGAGTAAGTGCTTGCCCAGCAAGTGCAGGGTCCCAAGTTCAATCCCTAGTACTACAAAGAAAAAAATAACAGCTCAAAATGTCCACCCATTTTCCTACATGCGCATGACCCCAATGTGTCCTTCTTTAGGGCTAAGTAACACTCTACTGCTGCTCAGTGGCATGCTTTCTTTACCCATTCACCTATGGGTGGGATGTAGGCTCCTTCCATCATTTAGTTGTTGCGAGTGGTGTTGCTGTAAGCATAGGTGTGTATGTATCGCTGTAATATGATGTCTAACTCTTTGGGAAAGATAACCAGAGGGATAAAATGGGTTCCAATTGAATTTTTATTTTCTTTTTTTTTTTCAAATTTCCATACTGATTTCTATAATAGCTGTACTATGCCACACTGTCACCAACAATAGAGACGGGTTCCTTTTTCTCCACAGTCTTGCAAGCATTTATTTTTTTCTTAAATTCTGGTGATAGCCAGAATACTTCCTCGAGTAAGATGGCAATCTCACTGTTGCTTTAATTTGCTTTTAATTAATGCCCAGAGATGCTGAACATTTTTTCATGTATCTACTGGCTAATTGTATTTATTTTCTTGAGAAATATCTATCCATTGCAAATTTCCTGTCTTCAATTGCATCTTCTATTTTGGAGGGGTTTGAATGTTTTAGTTCTTACATATTCTAGATGTTAATTTTCTGTCTGAGGAGTAGCTGGTAAAATGATTCTTCCCAATGTGTAGGCATTCCTTCACTCACTGTGTTTCCTTTGCCATTCAGAAGCTTTCTAATTTGACATAGTCTCATTGGTCCTGCACAACGGGGGTTTAGTTGAGAAAGTTTTTAACTAGGCTTGTCTTCAAGTGTTTTATCTAGTTTTTTTCATCTAGCAAATTCAGTGCTTATATTTCAAATCTAGGTCTTGATCCATTTTCATTTTATTTTAGTATAGGGAAAGAAGTATATGGGTCTTGATTCATTCTTCTGAATGCATGTGGGTTTCTTAGCACCATTTGTTGGAGTCTGTCATTTCCCCAGCGGGTGGTTTTGACCACTTTGTCAAGGATCAGATGAGGGAATGCACCTGATATTGTTTCTGAATCCTCTGTTCTTTTCCTTTTCCACAGGTTGGCATGCCTGTGTTTGTGCCAGCCCACACTATATTGATTTTATTCTTGTACTTTTGTAACATAACTTGGAATTCTCGATTATGATGATGTTGTTTGCTCTCCTTGTTCAGGATTGCTTTTGCTCTTCTATTTCTGTTCTGGCTCCATGAATTTTAGGATTATTTTCTATAGGTCTGTGAGGAATTTACTAATATGTACTTTAATTAGGATTATGATAATTCAATATACCAATTTTGGAGGTGTAACTAACTTGTCAATATTGTTTCTACATATCCAGGAACAAATCTTTTTCCATTTTCTAGCGTCATCAATCTCTTTTTTCCACAGTACTACAGTCTTCATCATAGAGGTCTTTCTAGATATTTACTTTTTGAAGATATGAATGAGACTGTTTTCCTGATTTCTTTCTTGACATGTTCATTGCTGATGTACAAGAACACTATGGACTTTTGTGCATTGATTTTTTTTTTTTATCCAGCACTGCAATGAATTTGTTTAGAAGTTTTGAACTTTTTGGTGGAGTTGGGGCAGAAGGTCTTCTATATATTAGATCATGTCATTTATTTTCTTCCTTGTGTACTCAAATCTCTTATTTGTTTCATATTATATTGAGTACGAGTGGTGAGAGTGTACATCCTTGTCTTGATCTTGATTATAGAAAAAATGCTTCCAGATTCTCCCCATTTAATAAGATGGTAGCATTCAATTTTCCACAAATGGCTTTTATCAGATTGAGGTAAGATACTTATTTTCTTCTAAAAAGATAGGTTTTTATCATAAGTGGATATTGGCTTTTGTCAAAGGGTTCTTCTACGTCTGTTGAGATGGTCATATGATTTTGGTTGTTGGATCTCATTCTGTGATCTATTACATTATTTTATGTATGTTGAACAACCCCTGTCTGTGTCCATGAGATGAAGTTAACATGGTCATGACCTTTGTAATGATTTGTTGCATTCTATTTTCCAGTATCTTCTTGAAGATTTTACATGCACATTCATTAAGGAGATTCACCTATAGTTTTCTTTTTTATTCGGTCTTTATGTGGTTTTGTCACCAGAGTAAAGCCGCTTAGTGGAATAGGGTTAACACTTACTTTTTCTCTTTTAATTTCATGGAACAGTTTGAGGGGCATTCACACTAGATGTCCCCTGAAGTTCTGGAAGGATTCTTCAGTGACTCCATCAGGTCCCGAGCTTCTTTTCATAGTGATGTTTGTGTTACTACTTATTTAACTGACTGTTATCTGTCTATTCAGGGTTTTATATCTTCTTGACTCAGTTTTGGTAACTTATATGCATCTAAGTATTTCTCCATTTTTGTCTAGTGTCTCCAATATATTGAAATAAACGTTTTGAAATGGTTTCTTATAACCCTCTGGATTATAGTAATGTTCTTCAGTATCACACCTTTTTTTGTTTCATTTCATTAAGATGATTTCTCTGTTTCTTCATTTGTAAATTTGTGTAAGGGTCTATCAATACTGTTCATTCTTCCAAATATTCAACACTTTGATTCACTGATCCTTTGTGTTTTTAGTCTCAACTTCATTAATTTCTACATTGATCTTTATAATTTCTTTCCTTCCAATACCTTTGGGTTTAGACTGTTGATTTGATTTGCTACAATAGAGATGCATAATTAATTTATTCATTTGGCATTACTTCTTCTTTTAAATCCTTACAGCAATGAAAGTACCTCTTAGAACTAGTTACATTGTATGTAGCATGTTTTTAGTATATTGTGTTTCCACTGTCATCTGATTTCAACACTTTCATTTCTTCCTGGACTTCTGTGATCCACTAATTATTCAATAATATGTTATTGAATCTCTACTTATTCTGTAGTTTTTGTGGTTTCTTCTGCTATTGATTTTTAAGGAAATTTTGACTCTAAATTTTTTTATCTTTTTTTTAATGGTGGTAATTTCAACTTTTAAAATTCTATGCTGGGTCTTGCTGGTTAGCTCATCTGTTTATATTTTTTATTTATTTTTTATTTTATTGAAGTACAAATATCAATGAGACAGTTTCAAGACACCTTAACAGGATGGATTCGATAAATCAACACACCGCAAACTGTTTTCATAATGTTTCGGTGTCGTACAAGGTGCATACATGCTATTATACTTACAGACATTATTATAGCAGATGTCTCTTATTAGTAAATTAAGAGAGTGTAGCTGTCTATGTATCTTATTTTTTATACCTGAATTATATCAAATATTCAATAATTAATACTTTCTACCTTGTTATTTTCCTAGTGGTTGTCCATAGCACCAGAAGCCGACATAACATCCCGTCCAACCACCATTAGTGCAAATCTTGCCTCTCACAGAATTATGTAGAAGCACAGTGTATCGATCCCAACTATACTGTCCATATACACACATCGTGCTTCTTCCTGTCCATACCCCTTCCTTTGTCTACACCTGTCAAAGATGGGCACTCCACCATTTTTCAACCAATAAAGGTGCCTGAACTCAATGACACAATCCAACACAGTCCAGCATTCCACAACAATGTGAGTTATCTGAAGAAGTTGTCAACCGTAGCCATCCACAGCTCAACCTACCATCATGGCCCAGTGTTATATACCTCATTTTTACACTTCTCCGCTGGATGGTCAAGAACCAGACAGAGCAAGACCCACATAACAAAAAATGCAGTCTCTGTTTCTGATGAGATCAATAAAGTCCTCTCAGGGTCTATCTTGTAATTCTGTACCTTATTCCTTAGATCCCCTGTCTGTATCATCCATGTGGATGAGTCACAGTCAATGCCTGACCAGCCTGCTCCCTGTGAGAGCCAGAGAGAAAGCCCTCTCTCCACTTGACTCTCCTCAGGCACACCATAGAACTTCGATCTCCCTCCACTGTGGCTCCACAATCCCCCCACTCAGAAAACCTGGTACTCAACTGAGCTCCATGATGCCACAGCACAGGCCCTCCCATGCCCTGAGTCCTTGCCTACCCCAAAAGGCCAGGGCCAAAATGCTGGCTGACCTTGCGGCCCCTCCAACCCTAAGGAAGCAGTCCTCCCAAAATCATTTCTGGAGGCAAGTATAATACTCATTCCAAAACCAGGGAAAGACACAACCAAAAAGGAGAACTACAGGCCAATCTCCCTTATGAACACAGACACAAAAATCTTCAATAAAATCCTAGCAAATAGAATACAGCAAATCATCAAGAAGATCATACGCCATGACCAAGTAGGATTCATCCCAGGGACGCAAGGATCATTCAATATTCAAATATCTATAGATGTAACACCCTATATTAATAGACTGAAATCTAAAACCACATGATCATCTCAATTGATGCAGAGAAAGCTTTTGACAAAGTCCAACACTCATTCATGTTCAAGGCCCTACAGAAAACTGGAAAGATGGACTCTATCTTAACTTGATAAAAGCCTTCTATGACAACCCAAAAGCTAATATAAATGGGGAAAAACTGAAATCTTTTACTCTTAAATCAGGTAAAAGACAAGGATGTCCTCTATCACCCCTCCTATTCAATGTAGTCTTGGAACAATTAGCAACAGCCATTAGAAAAGAGGGAGAAATAAAGGGAATAAGAGTAGGTAAAGAAGAAGTCAAATTATCAGTTGTTCATATTAATTTTATTGAGAAAGAAATAGCAACAAGAGAGTTTCAAAACAGGTTAGTAAGACAGTTACAATAATTAATGCATTGCATATTATTATCTTCGTAGTAGTTATTCATAGCACAGGATGCAGATATGAGGTCTTGTCTAAATATTATTAGTACAAATCCTTCATCTCATTGTACTAAGAACCTCAGTTGTTTAAAACACCACTTGAGCAACGCAGTCAGGCACAGGGAACCACAGTTTAATCCCCAGCTCCACAAGCTGCACTAGACCTTCCCTTAAGCCAAACTGAACTAGAAAAAAAATCCTAAAATTCTATACCAATAATTCTTAGGTACAACAATAAAATATCCACATAAATTTTTTCCAGAGCTATTTTCTCTCCCTAGTATCCGATTTACAACCTCCTTTCCTAACATATCCAGTTAGGTCACATTCTTAAATTCTAATACATAGTTTTCAAGTCATATTTTTAGACAAAATTGTAAGTGGAGGGAAAATCAGAAGTTCTGCAAAACAGGGAAGGTAAAAATGTGGGAACAGACTCTAGACTTAAATCTTGTTTGCTTTTTGTCCACAGCACAAACTTGATTTTCTGTGGTGTTTCCCATCTCAATGCATATAGAAAAAGGTAGTTCTTAATATTCATTGGCTGGCCATTTGCATCCATGGAAATCAAAGATCCATGAATGAAACACAAGTGCGGCTCTCTCTGAGTTCCACCTCAGGTTTCCCTCCCCCGCTTTCATTCTGCTCTTCAAACTTGTATCGCTAGGGTTCATCAGAGTTGTTTGGAAAAGTTGGTCAACATGTGTAGCAGTGATTACTAGAGGCCGGGAATGTTGAGGGTGGGGTGCGAAGGAGGTTGGAGGATGGGTACAAAAGCATTGCTAGAAAAAATAAATTCTAATCTATAGCACAGTGAGAGTCTGTAGTTCACAATAATCTAGTGTCTACTTTATGAATGACCAGAAGAAAAGGAACTGAAGGGACAGAGCACAAATAATATAGTGATAGAAATGTTAATTAGCATCTGATGCATAAAGCCTCCTGTAATTGTGCCTGTAACTCCCAATTAATCAAGAAACTAAGCAAAATAGCTACAGCTTCAAGATCAGCCAGAGCAACCTAGTGAGACCCTACCTCAAAATGAAAGAAAAAATGCCATAGGCAGGCAGTGAGCAGGCTGCAGACAAAGCTTAATGCTCCTTGCGTTTCATCCTGTTAGGAAAGAAAGGAGGAAGAGAGGGAGGAAAGATAAATTGCCAGGATTCTATGATTGGGCTAACACATATTGTGTACTTGTGTCGCATGGCTTAGGAACAACCATTGCAAATAAAGCAGGACAAATTCCCCACTTATTCCACTTCTGGAGCTACTCTGACCTATTCATTTCTCCAATAGAACTTGCAGTTGTGAGTGAACATGTACCAACTACTACTGTTTGTGTTATGGTTCATAAGATAAATTAAATTCCTACTTTAGGTCATCATTCCTCTACAGTACCTTTTTCTGCAGCTTGAGAATATTTTATTCTGAAAATTATAAATATCAGAGTTATGGACAATCTTGCCATGGTACTACTTGGGGAGAAAATAATCTAAAGATGGATATTCCCCAGGTTTGAACTTTAAAATGAGTGTAAGTTTGTATGAATTCTACCAAAGTATTCATCGACATCATCTCTGAAGATCTTAATTTTTGAATTCAAAATTTAATATGGGAAAGGTCTCTTCCAGTTTCTTCTTCTTCATGCATAAATAATATTGAGCTCACAACATTATGAGGGTAATAGTTAACATAGTTGTGTAACTTTTAGGGCCCATAATAGTACTGAGCTACTCTTTTTTTTATTTTTAATATTAGTGAAGTACAATTATCAATCAGACAGTTTCAAGACACCTTAACAAGACAGATTCAACAACTTAATACCTTGCAAACTGTTTTCATAATGTTTTGGTATCGTAAAAGGTGCATACATGATATTATATTTACAGATATTATTTCAACAGATGTTTCATCAGTAAATTAAGAGTGTAGCTCCTTACTTATCTTATTTTTTATACCTGAATTATATCAAAAATTCAATAATTATCTTCCTAGTGGATGACCATAGTACTAGAAGCCGACATAATATCCTGTCCAAACACCATTAGTGCAGATCTTGCCTCTCAGAGGATTATGTAGAAGAACAGCGTTATCTATCTGAACTGTACTGTCTATACACACACATCATGAATTTTTCTTTCTATACCCCTTCCTTTGTCTACACCTGTCAAAGGTGGGCACTCCATTGTCATTCAACTAACTTAAGTGCTTCAACTCGACAACACAATCCAACACAGTCCAGCATTCCACAACAATAGTGAGTTATTCAAAGAAGTTGTCGACCATAGCCATTTACAGCTCAGCTTAATATTATGGCCCCGTGATGTATACTTCATTTTTATACTTTTCTGCTGGATGGTTAAGACCTAGATAGAGCAAGACTTTTATACCAAAACATGAACTTTATATTTCTTATGCAGTCAGTGAAGGCCTCTCAGGGTTAATCTTGTAGTCCTGTACATTATTCTGTAGATCCTTTGTCTGTGTCATCCATGTGGATGAGTCACGGCGAAGGCTTGACCAGTTTGCTCTCTGTGAGAGCTTGAGAGAAAGTTTTCTCTTCATGTGACTCTCCCCAAGCACACTGTAGAACTTCAGTCTCTTTCCTCTGTGGCTCCATAATCTCCTTGTTCAGAAAATTTGGAGCTCACCTGAGTTTCATGATGTTGCAGTACAAGTTCTCCTATGTCCTGAGTCTTCACTGACCTTGAAAGGCTAGGGCCAAAATGTTGTCTGGCCTTGTGGCTCTTCTATTTCTCCAACTCTGACTTGTAATCTTAGGTTGTTAACCATCCAGAAGAAAAGCTGATTAGTATCCTGCAGCATATGCCATTCACTTTGGCTTACCGGACTCAATTGATTTTAGTTGTTGTACGTTTCCATTTGTATTTCAGATTTTCGCTTGTTATACTAGGGAGACTATACGATATTTACACATGTGTGTCTGGTTTATTTCACTTATGAGTATATGTTCAAGTGGCATCCACTTCAGTATAAATGCTTCAAACTTATCATTCTTAATAGCTGAGTAATACTCCATTACATAGAAATACCACATCTTTTTCAACCATTCCTCATGTGATGGACATCTTGTTTGTTTCCAAGATTTTGCTATCACACATTGTGCTGCTATGAACATAGGTACACATATATCACTATGATGCAATCTTTTCAGTTCCTTTGGAAAAATTCCCAGTAGGAGGATAGCCAGCTTGAATGGGATTTCTAGTACTACTCTTTTCAGGAGTCTCCACACTGACCTCCACAATGGTTGTACCAGTCTACATTCCCACAAGCAGTGGAGAACTGTTCCTTTTTCCCCACAACCTCTCCAACATTTGTTGCTGGTTGATTTCCTTATGATAGCCATTCTTTCTAGAGTGAGATGGTACCTCAGTGCTATTTTTATTTGCATTTCACGGATGACTAGTGATGTGGAGCATTTTTTCATGTATTTATTGGCTTCTTTAATTTCGTCCTCTGAGAAGTGTGTATTCATCTCAGATGCCCATTTCTCAACTGGGTCTTTAAATTTGAGGGCCCTGTTATATCTTAGTTCCTTATATATTCTAGACAGTAGACCTCTGTCTGATTGCTTCCTAGTTAGGATTTTTTCAAAATTTGTGGGCTGTCTTTTCACTCTGTTGACAATTTCTTTTGACACGCAGAAGCTCCTTAAGAAGAGTTGATCCCAGTTGTTGATTCTTTCAAGTGCTTCCTGTGCGAATATGTGTAAGTTCATGAACTCTTTACTTATTCCTATGTCTTCAAGAGTTCCTCCTATTTTCTCTTCCAGGAGATTGAGCAATTCTGTTTTAATGCTCAGATCTTTAATCCATTTTGACTTTAACTTAGTGCATGGTGATAGAGCTGGGTCAAGTTTTAGTTTTCGGCATATAGAAAGCCATGTTTCCCAGCACAATTTGTTAAAGAGTCTACCTTTCTTCCAGTGAGCTTGTGTAGCACCTTTGTCAAAGACTAGATGGCTGAGTGTTTTCGTAGATGTCTCTGCATCTTCTAATCTATTTCGTGGATCCTCAGGTCTATTTTGTAGCCAATACCATGTTGATTTTATCAGAGTGGCTTTGTAGTATAATTTCAAATCAGGAATTGTGATGCCTCCTGCCTTGTCTTTATTGGCCAAGATTGCCTTTGCTATTCTAGGTCGTTTGTGGTTCCAAATAAATTTTATGAATGATTTCTCTATGTCTGGGAGGTATGTTGGTGGCAGTTTGATAGGGATTGCATTAAATCTGTACAGCAATTTTGGGAATATGGCCATCTTCACGATGTTGATTCTTCCTATCCAGGAGCATGGAATATCTTTCCATTTTCTGAAATCCTCTATAATCTCTTTTCTTAGGGTGTTGTAATTTTCCGTGAAAAGATCTTTGACTTCCTTCATTAAGTGAATCCCAAGGTATTTCATTTTCCGCGGTGCTATTGTAAAAGGTATTGTTTCTATTGTTTCCCTTTCAGTGTGCTTGTTATCTGTGTAGAGGAATGTTATTGACTTTTGAGTACTGATTTTGTATCCTGCTATGCTACCGAATTTCCCTATCAGTTCTAGTAGTTTTTTGGTGGAATTTTTGGGGTCTTCCAAGTAAAGTATCATGTCATCTGCAAATAGTGATAATTTAACTTCTTCTTTACCTATTCTTATTCCCTTTATTTCTCCCTCTTTTCTAGTGGCTGTTGCTAAGGATTCCAAGACTATATTGAATAGGAGGGGTAATCGAGGTCATCCTTGTCTTGTACCTGATTTAAGCGTAAAACATTTCAGTTTTTCCCCATTTAGGATTATATGAGCTTTTGGGTTGTCATAGAAGGCTTTCATCAAGTTAAGATAGAGTCCATCTATTCCAATTTTCTGTAGGACCTTGAACATGAATGAGTGTTAGTCTTCATCAAAGGCTTTCTCTGCATCAATTCAGATGATCATATGATTTTTAGATTTCAGTCTATTAATATAGTGGATTACATTTATAGATTTTTGACTATTGAACTATCCTTGCATCCTTGGGATGAATACCACTTGCTCATGGTGTATGATCTTCTTGATGATTTGCTGTATCCTATTTGCCAGGATTTTGTTGAGTATTTTTGCATCTATGTTCATGAGGAAGATTGGCCTGTAGTTCTCCTTTTTGGTTGTGTCTTTCCCTGGTTTTGGAATGAATTTTATACTTGCCTCCAGAAATGATTTTGGGAGGACTTTTTCCTTTTCAACTTCATGGAAGAGTTTTTGGAGTGTGGGGATTATATCTTCTATAAATTTCTTGTAGAATTCAGCTGTGAATCCATCAAGACCTGGACTTTTCTTTGTCGGTAGGCTTTTTATTACGTTTCGTATTTCGTTGGCTGTTATTGGCTTATTGAGAGTTGTTATATCTTCTTGATTCAGTTTTGGTACTTTGTACCTTTCAAGGAATCTGTCCATTTCTTCTGTGTCTTCTATTCTGTGAGTGTAAAGATTCTTGAAGTAACTATTGATATTCTTCTGAATTTCCACTGGGTCTGTGGTGATTTCACCCTTTTCATTCCTTATCACTTGTACTTGAATTTTCTTTTGCCTCTTTTTGATGAGGTTGGCAAGAGGCTTATCAACTTTATTTAGTTTATCAAAGAACCAACTTTTTGATTTGTGGATTCTTTGAACTGTTTTTTTCATCTCAATTGAGTTAATTTCTGCTCTAATCTTTATGATTTCTTCCTGTGTTTGCACTCTTGGTTTCGTTTGCTCTTCTTTTTCTAGTTGATGGAGCTGCAACATTAAGGTGCTAATTTGTTCCCTTTCTGTTTTCCTAATGTGTGAGTTCATAGCTATGATTTTCCCTCTAAGAACTGCTTTCATCACATCCCATAAATTCTGGTAAGTTGTACTTGAATTTTCATTAAATTTTAGATATTGTCGAATTTCTTGTTGAATTTCTTCTGCAATCCATTGATTGCTGAGTAGGGTGTTGTTTAGTTTCCATGAATTTAGTGGGTTTTTCGGGTTTCTTTTGTCATTTATTTCCAATTTTATTGCATTGCGGTCAGATAGTATGCATGGGATAATTTCTATTTTCTTGCGTATGCTTAGGCATGACCTCTTGACTAGTATGTGGTCTATTTTTGAAAATGACCCGTGTGCAGCATAAAAAAAATGTGTATTCAGCTGTGGTTGGGTGAAACACTCTGTATACGTCCACCAGGTCCATTTGTTCCAAGCTCTGGTTCAGATCTGCTACTTCCTTGCTAATTTTTTGTCTGGTTGACCTATCTTTTTGAGATAATGGTGTGTTAAGATCTCCTGTTAAGACTGTGTTCTTAAAAATTAAGTTTTTCATGTCCCTTAAGATTTGTTTTACATAGTTGGGTGCTCTTGTGTTTGTTGCATAGATATTTATGAGTGTTACTTCTTGATCTTGAATTTTTCCCCTGACCAATATATAGTGGCCTTCTTTGTGTCGTTTGATCATTCTTGGTTTGAAGTTGAGACTGTCTGAGAACAGAATTGCTACTCCTGCTTTTTTCTGAGGTGCTGGGGCATGTAGTATTGTTTTCCATCCTTTGACTTTGAGCCTATGGATGTCCTTTTGAGTTAAGTGTGTTCTTGTGTACAGCATATTGTTGGATTTTGTTTCCTAATCCATTGTGTCAGTCTATTTCTCTTAATTGGAGAATTGAGTCCCTTTACATTGATGGTTATAATTGAAATGTGCTGACTTATGTTTGCCATGATATTTACCTGGTGTTGTTTACTCCTTTGTAACCTGTGTTTAATTGTCTGTCCTGTTTAGTGGGTTCCTTCCATTCTCATTCATGGAGTTCTGGTCATTGTGGTCTCTCTCTAGAACATCTTTCAGCAGCCTGTGAAGGGATTGCTTTGTCATCATGAAATTCTTTAGTTGTTCTTTGTTGTGGAAGTATTTCACTTCTCCATCAAACTTGAAAGAGAGTTTTGCAGGGTGTAATAGTCTGGGCTGGAATTTGTTTTCGTGTAGGACTTGAAGAACTCTACTCTATGCTCTCCTTGCCTTCATTGTTTGTGTAGAGAAGTCGGCTGTAATTCTGATGGGTTTTCCTTTGTATGTGAGCTCCTTCGTCTCTCTAGCAGCTTTCAGTACATTATTCTTGTGTTGAATTTCTGGGATCTTAAGTATTATATGTCTCGGTGTGTTGCTATTTGGGTTGAAGTTATTTGGTGTTCTGTATACTTCGGTGACCTGAATGTTGGATTGTTTCCTCATATTTGGGAAATTCTCTGCAATTATTTCTCCCCAAATTCTTTTTATGTCATTTGTACTGACTCCTTCATTCTCGCTGATACCAATTATTCTCACATTGTTCATCCTGGCATCATCTTGAAGGTGATGGATTATTTTTTCCTGCATTCTTGTTGTTTTTAAGAGATCCTTTCTCACTTTTTCACTAGCTGCTCCAGCATCTTCAAGATCTGAAACTATATCTTCACTTTCACTCAGACAGTTTTGTAGACTTGTGATTGATATTTTTAGTTCTTCTATATCCCTTTGACTGTGTCTCATGTGTTCTATTTCTTTTCTGTACTGCTCATTCAAGGAATCCATATTTCTGATCTCTTCAATTTTTTTGTCCATGTCTTCTTTAGAGGTAGTTATTAATTCTTTTTCTGCTGTGTTTCTCACAAATTGGATTTCCTCTATATATTTCTGGACATGTTTCTGTATTTCAGATCCTATGACTTCAAACAATTCTTTTTTGATTTCAGAACTTATTTCTGCTTTGAGTTCCTCATGATCTTTCTGCTGTTGATTCTTTGCTTCAGATGCTGTTAATTCATATATATCAGCTGCAATAGTGCTCTCTGCACTTTGTCTGGGTGAGCGTAGTTTTTCCACCCAATGTCTCTGGAATTCATTCTTTATATCAGATACTATATATTCAAATATTTCTTTTTTAATTTAGGGAATTACTTCTCATTTTATTTCCTCTTTAGCTTTCTGGTGTTGTTCCTTTGCTGCTGTATCTGTTAGTTCATTCATTGCAGCTGAGGTAGTGTCCTCTGCCCTTCCTGATGGACTAGAGGTCTGGGATTGCATTTTTCCCCTTCTCTTTGTCATTTTGTATAGCACTGACCTTTGACCTTTGGTGTAGAGCTTTGGTGCAGCTATAACCTTAGCTTGTTATGAGATTCAGGTGCCAGTCTATTAAGTTTGAGATTTTCCAGGTATGCCTTTCCTGGATCTAGCTGTTGTGTTCAGTTCCTTTTTTGCTCCAGCTCCTTTGGTTCCCCTCTGTTGGTTCCCGGGGTCAGCTCTCCTGCGTCAGGCAGGTCATTCTTCAGGTGGGCGGGCCTGGGCTTTGGTGGGTCTTCTGGGCTCACAAAAGGATAGTGGATGATCTTATTCACTGAGTAAGCTGTACTGGGTTGGCCAGCCTGTGCTAGGTCCAGGTCTACAGGCCATAACCCGAGATGGCTAGGAAAGGTCCCTCTGGTGCAGCGGGCCTGGAGCCCTCACTCACAAGCCAGGCTGTGCTGGGTTTCAGGCTGTGATATAGGACTGAGGATTGCTGAGAAATGTCCCTCGGGTGTGGCACGCTTGCAGTTCTCACTCCAGGTCGACCTGCACTGTGTCTGGGGCTGTGGGGTGGGACCGGTAATCACCTGGAAATGTTTCTCTGGCACAGTGTGCCTGGAGCTCTCACCGGACCACGGGGAGTTGGGGGGCAGGGAATCCCTGGGAAATGTCTCTCAGGCACCGCGGGCCTGGAGTTCTACGCTCACTGAACTTTGATGCCCAGAGAGTCGGGGAAATTCCCACTCAATCAGTGGGCTTTAGGGCAGGAGATCCGGGGAGGTGTTGGTGAGTGGGTCCTGAGGTTTCAGGCCAGTCACTGACTTGACGGGCTTGGGGGCAGGGGTCCAGGTAGCACATGTGGGAAGAAGCCAAAGGCTCTCCCTCAG